>JAUZNJ010030101.1:0-14985 GCA_034780135.1 Jordanella pulchra
CCTCCATGTAGTTCTGGGATTTTTACTCACCGTTAATCACAAACAGGTTTAAATCGGAAAGCAACTGGAATTTCACTCAGTTTCTGAAGATGTTTCGACATCTATCTAGGAATCTTTGTCAGTTCTGTTGTCTCGCACCAGAACAAACTAGTCGGACAGGAGGTGTATTCCAGCAGCATGGAGCTCGATCTTCTGCACACATTATAAGTCAGATGTAAATCAAATAGTCACCCCAGGTTCTTCAGGATAGTTGGAGCCTTTTATTGTGCATGGGCTCTGTGATTGGTCTTTTGAATCATAAGGGGGGGCTTATGTAGCTTCTGTAGAATGAGTTCCATGCTTGGAAGCTCAAACTGCAATCCTCCCCCTATGTTCACTGATGGCTTTTCCTTTTTCTCAAAGATGGCTTCTTTTGACGCCTCTTTCAAATGATCTGTCCTCTCTGTCTAAAATCTGGACGTTGTTGTCTTCAAAGGTGTTTCCTTTGTTCTCGAGGTTCTAGTGTACAGCTGAATCTTGCCCCTTGCTGTGCTATGCATTTATGAAGTAGCTGTTTGGTTTCTCCAATATAGGAGGCTGTGCTGTCCTATCACTGGGTCCCGTACACAACACAGCTTTGGTTTGGTTGTTCTGTCTTTAGGATGAACCAGTTTTTTTCTAAGTCTGCTGTTAGATTGAAATTCACCTAAAAAAATATGTTGTGTTTGGAGAAAATTCTTGTGGGTTTCTCAGAGATTAATGGCATATATGGAATTACAATGTTTTGGGGTCTTTCCGTTTTCTCTATTTTAGATGCAGTGTTGGGTGTCCTGCTAGTTGTTTTGTCCGACTTAACAAACGTCCAGTTTGGATAACCACCTGCTTCAATTGCTTTCCTAACATGTTTTTGTTCCTTTTGTTTAATTGAGGGAATATTGTCGGCCCAGTAACTCAGAGTCCTGAGTCTCCCTTTGACTGACTGGTTGACGCTTATGACTTTCACCTGGGAGTCTTGGGATCAAATCCCGCCTGGGCTCTCTGTAGTGTGCACCTTGCCACGCTAGCATCCTCTCTAGTGAACTTGATGTTTCTGTCCACAGAGTTGATGTAATTAGTAAATGCCTCAACTTCATGGGTTTGGATTTTGACCCAGATATCATCTGCATATCTGAACCAGTGAGTTGGTTGTGTTTTTTGCTTGTGCTAAGTGTTCTGCTCTCCTCTTCTCCGTATAGATATCAGCAACAACAGGCGAAACCGGGGAGCCCATGGTGCAGCCATGTTTCTGTCAGTAAAAGTTCTTACTGTATTTGAAGTATGCAGCTGATAGGCAGAGTTCCAACAGGTCAATAATCTGCTTAGGTGTTAAAGTGATCCTGTCTTTATGGGTTTAATCATGTTCCAGTTGTGTCCTGACTGTGTTCACTGCCTCTGATGTTGGACTGCAGGTGAAGAGAGAGGTTACAAAGAAAGAATCAATGGTTTCACATGGAGCCCGTCTCAAAAGCTGGACTTTGGAAATAAAGTCTGTGGAGTTTTGTAGGTGGTGCCGAGTGTTTCCAACCAATGGAGCAAAAATTGTTGAAAGACGATGCGCTCGGCCTGAGTGGGATCCCTCCCTTTTGTACTTTTGAAAGACCATACACGCATGTGATACATTTTAAAGTAGAGAGAGCAACAGCTGTTTTTGGAGATAGTCTGTTATTTACATTTTGTAGATGTTGGTTGGGTTCCTTTCAGGGCCTCGCAGGTGTTACTGTCCTTTAGCAGATGAATTATTTTCTCATGGTAGTCACTTGTGTCGAGTACTACTGTGAAGCTCCCTGTCTGCTGGTAAAATGGTAAAGTTGTGATCTTTGCCTCGAGAGGTAAGCACCACTTTCCTGTTTGCTAATGTTGGAAGTGGGCAACCTTGCACTAGAGAGAGCTGATGTTTCATTTCATTTTCATTTATTATGTAAAATTACTCATTTTATTTGCAGATCACCCTTTATATCTTCTTATATTATGGGCAAACAAACTTATAAATATTGAACAGGAGATATAAAAACTGATTAGTCTATTGGATCAATTGAATATTTTGCCTTTAAAATTTACTTTATTTTCTTTTTAGAAATTTCAGTCACCTTTAAACCTCAACTGTACTAACAGAAGACAGTTTTCAGCTGTTAAATCAGAGGTCTGCAACTTTAGCTTTGAGGCTTTATTTTGTTTTTATTTTCTTTTGTTCCCCAATGAATAAAACACTGAACCCATTGTGGCAAATTTAATCTCAAACCACCACTGGTTATTTTTTAAGTTAATCATTTTGATAAAAAAAAGATGTAGTTATGACTTAATAAAAATCTAAATATTTGCAGATCAGTATCTTTTTTATTAGAACACAGGTAAGATAGTGACTGCTCAGACTGAGTCTATAGAAATCCAGATACATAAAGCTTAAAGAAAAACGTTAAACTAAAAGTTTCCACAGGACTGAAAGTTCTCACTTTCATAAGTAGGCCTGCACCAGGAGGGCTTCGCACTACAATCTCTGTCCAGCTGTAAATTGATGCCTTCCTAATGTAATTTCAATTTTGAGTAATGGTCCATAAGAGCCTTTGGCAAGTACAGATTAGTCAAATTAAGTTGGCGCGTCCTACAGACGTTCGCTTTAGCTCTGCATTCTCCTCTAATGCGATTCCTCCGCGCAGCGAGGCCAAGAAAACGTTTGGAACTGTGATGCTAAAATTATTAAGACGAGACGGTGAGACTTGAAATGCAAGAAAGTTTAAAGACACAAAACAATGATGTTCGCAGAGATTATAAGATACTTTATTTAAATTAGATTTCAATTAAAAACACATTTCTGGCAAAAAAAAAAAAAGTTGTCAAGAGGGAAGGAGTGAGACTGATGACCTGTAATAAATGCTGTGGATGTAGGATTGATCGGATCAGGAACAAGTTTGAAGCCCTGCTTTAATTTCCTGTTCACAGTTTATCAATACATCACTACGCTGCTCTTTGACTTTCAACACACAAAATACCCACACAGGACGAAAAAAAATCCTTTCTAAACAAATTATAAACTACAATTCAAATACCACAAAAGCAAAATACGTTTATTTATGTGGTCATATGACCTGAAAAAGCTTTTTTTTTCCTTTCAAAAAAAAAGATGCACCAGTCAGCCTTTTCTTCATCCTCAATTTGACCCTCAAACTGAAAATGAATAACTTGAAATATTAATGTGCACAGATTCATATTTTAAACACACAAAACTACATACGGTTTTTTTTACAAACTAGAAAAAACAAGTTTTAAATTTATATTGCATTTTTGTTTAAAGTGTCGAAACAGAATGATGTGAATTTCATTTATATAGAAAAAGCTAAAGGTGCCACAATCCAAAACGTTTTATAAAGTAAAGGAATCATTAAATGTGGTTATTCAAATAAACATCGAATTATGAGAAAGTAAATTACTCTGACATCTTATGTCTTTTCTTTATGCTTAGGATTTCATTTATAACTGACTGGTCTGTCGTATAGAAAAGACCTTTTCGTATCAGTATCAAGGAAATAGACGATCAAAAGCTGATCCTGCAATAATAAAGAATTCAACCTATAATCTGGATTGTTAGCTTTGCTGTTCGGATCGTTTTTTCTACTGAGTGTCGACTGATTTAAAGATGAATCAAAACAATTACTAGAACTCACCATACTGCAGAGCTTAACCAATGAGTTTGAATTCGTTTCTTCTGAACTTGAGGAATAATATTCATTTTATAAGGAATTTATTTACAGGATTGTGGCACTTCTTGCTCTCATTCAGAGCCAAGGAAAGAAAATGGTCGATTAAGGCTGCTTCTTCTCTAGTTGTAATAATTAAGATGATTTTTATTTGTAAAGCTGCCTCCAACACGTCTAGCTTATTTACACTTCTACAAGTTTAAGATATTTTTGCAAACCAGGTCTTTTAAAGACACAAGCACAGAGGATGCTTCATGGAAGAGCTTTTGGTTTTGTTTGTTCTCTTAGCAGGTGAAACATTTGGTGCAGCAGCAGAATGAAATTAAGACCCACAATGAAGCAGAGAACTAAGAGACCCAACTTCCAGCTAAAGATGAGCAGCATCTGTTTATCTCAATACAACTGAGGATTGCCTCCATTTAAATGTCGAAGCGACAGCGTAGTGCTGAAAGGAAATGTTAAGTCCCGTTTACTGCCTCTGTGGAGCTGCTGAAGCATCACTGGGTTTCAAATGTGCTTTTTACTAAAGAATCAAAGCACTTTTAACAAAACTGATCAATTTTCCCTTAATTCTGGCCCTCAACGCTGGCTTCCCATCAAACAGCCACCTGTAATCACACTGATATGCATTTTGTTTGGCCTTTTCACAGAGGCGGCGAGCAGGCTGTACAGGACCTGCAGTGGGAACATGCAGCAGTTCCTCTCACTGTGGACTTAGTGGTCGGAGCCATTAGTCTTCAGAGCGCGCCGGCCATCAGTGGGAGTCCTGTTTCAAAGCAGAGAGCACTCTGGCCTCCAGCTGCTCCGCCGAGGGCCGAGAGTCCGGGTTCAAGGCGAGCATGTCTAAAAGCAGGGTGCACATGGCCGGGCCGGGCGGCGGCGGCAGCGGGGGCGCCCTCTTAAACTTCATAGGGACGCACAGCTGCAGGTCGGCGTTCTCCCACAGAGCTTCCCCCAGAGGCATCAGCCAGCGGCCCCTGCACACGTAGGCACCTTAAAGATGACAAGCAGATCCAGGTTAGTCATCGTATGACCTCTGGGTCACACACATTAAACGCATCTATCGGCAGGAGTCTAGAGAAATGAGCAGTGTTCAGCTCACAGCACAGAACCAGACTATTACCAAACATTCAGACTCTGCTTTTTGTTTATGTGGGTATTTGGTTCATTTTAGAGGCTTGTACGCTGCAGGCTATAGTTTCATTCTCATTTTCCTACATTTTTCAAATGTGCACACAGATCAGGTCCTCACAAAAAAAAAAAAAAAAAAAGAATTTATAATCCTCCTCCTCACACAGAAAACTAAATAACCCAACTCCATCTGATATCAGATCCGATTGTTCCTTATGTCATCAGGTTCCTTTCCTGTGAAACCAGCTGCCAGTTTTAGTCTGAGGCACCCTGTCTACTTTTGAGGCTGAGCTTACAACTTTCCTTTTGATTAAGCTTATAGTCAGAGGGGCTCAGGTTATCCTGAGTTTATCCTTTATAGTAGGCTTCCCCAATCTGGGTCCTCGAGGGCCGCTGTCCTGCAGCTTTTAGAGGTTTCCCTGTTTCAGCACAGCTGATTTCCATTCATAGCTGATTAAACAGCCTTTTGCTGAACTGCAGTCATCAGAATCAGCTGAGCTGAAGCAGGGAAACCTCTAAAAGCTGCAGGACAGCGGCCCTCAGGGGCCGAGATTGGGGAAGTTATGCTGCTATAGGCTTAGACTGCTGGAGAACAAAGGGACCACTTCTCATCACTCTGCTTCATTCTACTCTTCTCCAGTTTTCTCTTATTTCTTGCTCGAACCTCTAGCTTTATGTTCCATCTTCATTTTCTCATCACAGGAGCTTCATCTGGCCTGGTTCTTTCAAGCTGTGCCACCATCCTGGACGGAACCACCCGCTGTGCTGCTGCAGGTGACCTCATGTTCTCCTTTGGATGATCCACCTGCTCATGGTTTTTTCTTTCTTTCAATTGTTAACTCTGCCTCCTAGACACAGTTACTGGCTGAACTTTTACTGTGGCTAAATCTATGTGCTCTCCTTCGTCACTGAGCCTGTTTCTGCTGGAGGTTTCTTCCTGTTTAAAGGTTTTTTTTTCCTTTCTACTGTCGCTACATACATGCTGTGTGTGAAGGACTGAGTCAACAACAAAATGCACCCACCCAGGTTCTTACGGTTCAATGACATTAAATTTAAGTACTTTCAATGACTTTAAAGCGGTTTTCTCAAACGGATGACCATGAGTGGCAGCATTTACCTTCTGCTGCCACTTTAAGTATCATCTATAGCCACATTTAAAATGACATGAATAATCAGAATAAACTAATCAGACTAAGAATATGTTGTTTAAACATGTTGCTCAGAGTATTCAAATTCAACTGAGAGGGATGGTTTATGTTCATCAAGTCATTAACTGAGGGAAGCTGACCCGAGTGCGCATGTGCCTCCCGCCTCAACATGACGCATTTCTGCTTCGAGCGTCTAAATGCTAGGCTCAAGATATATGGTTCATCCATTAAACAGCTGAATCGGATCCTATTGGATATCAGTCAATACCCTCAGACCAGGTATCAGACTGGAAACAACTGGATCGAAGGATCTCCAAGTAAGACTCATCATTTTACTCCCTCAGCTCGATGTAGTAAAGAAAAAGTTGAAAAATATTGAATCATCAGTTTGAGAATCATGATTCATCGCAACAAATCACCACAGGTCTACGAGCAAACAAAGGTGGAGCCAATTCTCCCGAAAAAAACGTTGTTTTAAACACAATCAATCCAATTCTTGAAATGTCCAAAGATAAAAATAAACTTTTACAAAATGAATTCCTGAATAGAAGCTGACAACAAATCACAAAACGAACCAACGGAGAAATGATTCACAATCCACTGAAGACCACAGAAAATACAAAGTTTAAGGTCAAAAGTTCAGATGAATACATTTGAAAGACTTTTGATTAATTTACAACCTTGTAGAAAGTCTGTCTCGTTCTGGATAAACTGCAAAGGGAAGGAAAACAAACTGTAATCCAGGAGACGGCGTCACAAACCTCTGCATGTTTACAGCTAAAGGTCAGAACCGTAACATAGAAAAAGACGAAAGGGAAAAAAAGCTTCGTACATCATTTCTATCTGAAAACCATTTTTAGAGCATTTGTCAGACAGAAAAAAGGTGTTTAATTATCTGCGACATCAGAAATCCAAAGCGATTCTTGTAGCAGAAGCAGAGTTATCTGTCAATACCCAATCTTATATGATCTTGTTCTTACAGAAATCAATAGACTCATTGCACAGTTATGTCAGTGTGATTCAATCCCACTTCACTGTGATCACACCTGGGCCATACAGAGCAGGCGGCTCTGATGAGGCTCAGTTAGCTTGGAGTGATCGTGAAAAGGCCCTCAGGTGGACAATCCAGGGCGGTGATGGTCTCCACACCAAAAGGAAATCCAGCTGAAAGCTTTACTTTACAAACATCAGCATCTAAAACAAGCTACTGTTTTAGGAATCTAACTATTCATCTTAGATTTTCTGTCTAATAGCTACACATCTATGTTGTAGAATAAAGTGTCAAACCCCTTCATCTCCTCCTTACTGTTTCACCACAAAACCTTGGTGGGTTATTAAAGGAGAAAATGGGAGTTTTTGGGGTTTTTTTCACCTACAAAGAGAAATCTGAGGAGAGAAGAAATACAATTAAGAGGACCAAGGTGAGACAGGAAGATGGATCACAAAAAGATCCCAAGCTTTGAACGTCTCAGAGCTCCGTTCAACCCATCATCTGAACATGGAAACGTTAAAAAAAAAAAAGGATATAAAAATAATAGGATAAGTCTAAATGAATTCAGAACGCAGAATTAAAATGTTGAGCTTTTGTAAAATGTTTAAAAACAATAGTTTTCCTTCCCATTTACAGTTTTGTTGGCATATATCATCAAAAATAAAATAAATTTAACGGTGTGAAGTTTTGACAATACATGGTGAGAAGTTGGGTAAAAAACACTTTTTTAATCTTCTTCCATCATGAACTAAACCAAACTTCTTGTTCTGAGCTGCAGATAAGATAAAAGACTCCAATAACCTCAACTGCTCATTTGTCAAAGCTGTGCAAAGCAAAACGTGATTAACTGGGAAAATCTGTTGATTAATGAAGATAAAAAACACTTGAAATATGTCAACCTATAAAATGAGAGTCGATGATCCAGGAGAGTCATTAAGGCATCGACTGGGACTTAGCATTAGCATCACTGGGCCGTTGTACGGACTGGTTACCATCTCCCAACTGGTTTTAATCACCAAGAACCAAACCTGTCCTCAACACTGGTTGGGAAATGTTGGCTTGTGGTTCTTTGTGTCGGATCGACGTGCTTAATCAAAGCAACAAAACCCAAAAGTTGTTTTCAGGCTTTTAGACACATTTGTCTTATCAAATCAATGATGCACTTTTATAAAGAATAAATACAGTAAAGCTAGCAGACAGTTCTGTATTATCAGAAAAAAAACACAAATCTGAATTTAACTGATTAGGGGTTTTTACTTAAGCTAAAAACAATAATAATAATAAAAAATGTCCACATTCTAGTAGCTAATCTGGCTTCCTTCACTTAGCAGTAAAACTGCACCTCAACAGCAACAGACACACCTTTGACACGTTCGTCAAAAAAAGGTTCAATAATCTGAATGTGACACATTTAATACTGAAATCACAGAGGACCCAAAGGTAAACCTTGAGGTACACCACGGTTAAATGAACTGGTATACAACATGTATTTGGAAAGAAAAACTGTTAGATACCTGTTAGATATGGAAACTTTGTGTGTTTGACTATTAAATGGCAGGACTGAATATCAAACAAATTTGGTGGCTGCAGGATCTTGTGATGTGATCCTTGAGGCATATGAAGGACCAAAATGCATCATAAAAATATATGTCCCATGAAATAAATGAATATGTCATGAAATATAAATATGTTACATTTTAGATTTAAATATTATAGTAAATGTATGATTGAATTATAAAATATACAATGAAAATTCCCAATAAATGATTAGAAATACATTTAAAAGGATGAATTAAATTACATTTTGAACATTTTGAAGTAATTATAACTTGTTATTGGACAGACAGACGTAAATATATGTATTTTTAGGGATTATCCAGTCTGCGGACTGTTGTTTTTGGGGTCACAGGTCTAAAAGTTAACGAACCTCTGATCTAGATCATCTGCTTTTGTGCCCAATATCATCATTTTACATCTTAGTTAAAACAACTTATACACAAAAACAGGACATAAACTCTTACGGTGGACATTTGATATTACAGAGGAATGTCAAATATTTGATCACCATTAATACAGAGCTGTATCCATCCCCCACATGCCGCCTTTCTGCGTTGCCGCACTGACAGTTTATGACTACTGCGGCTCATTCAACTCTGCAGTTTTAAAATCTACTGAAATCCTTTTCTTCCTGCAACAGTAACCCCCCCTTCACTCAGTCAAATAAGCCATGGATGACTCAGGGTGATCTGCGAGGCACTAAACTCCAGCATAATGCTTCATATTCCCCTGCCACCAGCTCTGGCCGGAGCCATTTTTCGAAAATAAAATGAGACATTTGTATTAGAGCCATTTCATTACTCTGTGACAGCGACGCAGGGAGGCAGAACCGGGCCTGGCGCTTTGGTGTATTAAGACGTGCCGCGGCTACACGGGGTTCTGACAGCATAACGGGACGAAGGGAGAGAGATTTAAATCTCAAGAGGAATGTGGGGAATATGAGGGGTGATTTTATCCAAGATGGTATAGCTGGAAACAGCCATCAAAACTTTAAAGTTTTTAAAATCATTCAAGGAACTAAGAAAGCCAATATGACTCAACGTCAGTTTTATAATAAGCAGAGTTTAGTTTGAGCTGTAAGCTCCGCCCCTAACCGAAACCTTCCTCCTACGTTGCCTGCAGGTGATAACGCACACATCCTATAATAAAGGTAATGAATAAATACTTGTCTAGTCCACATTCAGTCAGAGGCAAAGCTCTCAACTTCCTGGTCTGGCGTTAGCAAAAGCTTTATTCCTTCTTCTGTTTTAACTTTCTCTTCCTGTTTTACACCCTTTAGGCTGTTTTGCTGTACATACAGTGGCAGCCAGCGGAAGTTTTGCAGCTTTCCCTTTGTTGGCCACCATGTTTCTGTGTTTACATGAAGTGCCATGCAGCGCTCGGAGAAAACCCACCTGACTGATAAACGCTCTTAGTGGCAGATTGGAAACCAGAAGCTCTACATTAGCAGGAAAAAAGTGAGAAGCCAGCACTAAAATTGCCTGGACTCCTGCATATGTGCAAACAATGAGTAATTTATTTGGATGAAATGACCTCTTCTGTAAAATATAAAAAGCATCATTCTTAGAGAGATCAAATAAAATCTGGCACAGAATTCAGTAGCTTTTTTCTGTTTTATTGAGTGGACATACTTTTTTTTTTTCAGATTAGAGGCTGGATAATCGAAATGTTTGTGTGGAGTGTTAACATTGGTCTCCTGCGTGCATTCTCTCTATTTCCATGCGTCTTTGCAGAGAAAAGCTGAAATATGAGAGATTTATGGGCAGAAACTAACCATGAGCTTGGTAGAATAAAGCTTAGTTTTATTCTAGCGGCCTTATCTGCGGATCTATACGGCCTCCATGCAGTGAGCTGGAGCAGAAACTGTCAGCTTGTGTTATGAACTCATGCTAGTAGATAGCAGAAATCATTCATCTCGTTGCCATTTGGATAGGATTGCAGCTTCCATCGATGATGAATGTATGATGTATAGCATCTGACATTTTTAATATGTGCCACTTTGTTTAATCAAACTTGATTCAACCTTTCCACTCTCCTCCATACACTCACCCAGCTGCTCCTGCGTCGTCCCTTCCTCCACGAAGGTGATCCTCTCTAGGACGGCCCAGAACATCACCCCCAGGGAGAAGATGTCCGCCTGGGCCGTGTAGCTCAGCCCGCCCCACACCTCCGGAGCCATGTAGAAGTCCGAGCCGCATGTGGAGGAGAAGTGCTGGCGGCACCGCTCGCCATTCACCACGGCGCCGCTCATCTTGCTCAGACCGAAATCCGCCACCTGGGATGAGACAGAAAGTGGCTCCGTGAAAAAAAAAAAAAAAACGAAGATCGGATGGTTGATAAAACTGTTTGTTTTCTGTTGCTTGAGAAATCAGGCATGATGAAAAAGTGGAGGGATTAGTGTGTCAGACGGAGGTAAAGTGGCACCACAGAGGGATCCCAGTGGGTACAATCAATAACAACAATCTACACACAAATGAGAAATCACAGCAAACCACCAGTGAGGCCTGCTGGTCACCACTGATCAATATTTCACATCATCTCTCCCTCTTCCAGTTCTAGATGTCTGATCTATAGAGTTCAGTAAAAACACTGAAGAAGTCTCCAGTCGACCCTCCGTTTGTTTCTGTTTATTTGATCTAAATCCACCATGTTAGCATTTAAAGATAAACCTGCAGATGAGCAACCCAATGATTTCTAACATCTTCCTGTTTAACACCGATACAGTTCATCCAATGCAGATTGATTTCTAAGGCTTTGCTCTCCGCTTCTTCTATTTGGACGTCTTCTAAAAACTAATCTGGCTCTTTTGAAATCTCATCTATTTCATTTATTCTTAATCATCCTTTCATTATGTTTGCAGTTTTTAAAGGTGCATTCCAATAAAAATGACCATTTTCAATCAGGCAATGTATAAAAAAAGCAGTAAAGTGGTCGGGTAGAACTGGAAACCCTGAAAATGAGCTAAACTCTCACTGTTTCCTGGTTCAAAGCTAATTTAACATGGCATTGATACTAAACATGAGTGTTGTTTGCATATTTCTACCGTTTACTGAAGATTTCTGGATTATTTGCACATTAAAACTTAAACACCTCAGACAGCCTCAACATTTGTCAGATTTTGCTATATTTAAGTCATTTATTTGCACACTTTAACTAACATGATCCTGTAAAGAAAGCTTGTTTAATGTGAGTTTTTTTATTAAAATTTGTAATACCTCTAATTAGTTCAATAATTCATTCCTCATCTCCATACTTTTGAAAATGGTACCGAGTATCAAACCTTATAACAACCTTGATACCCAAACCATATCGTTGCAAACATTGTGCATAAACGTAAAGGGGGGGGAAAAACAAACAAACAGACGGTTCTGAAAAGTGTGGAGTGCAGCTTCAGCCTCTGGGGAGGAAAACCTCATTGGTTTATTTTAAAGGGCTTTATGAATAATGTTACTTAGCTGCTGTGTTATGGGTTAAAATCCTGCGTTAGTTTCTTGATTGAACAACAAAAAGTTGGATTTTGGCCTTAGAGATCTTCTGCACAAACTGTAAGGTATAACAAGGTGCTATAACATCACTTTCTATGAGCAAACACCTTCTACTGTTGCTTCTTCTTTACAGATTTTACTCAGAGTTCTTCACATAAATATTCACATTCTCCGGTCAAACACGCAAGGACCCAATCCACAGACTCTGAGCCGCCATAATGTCCCTACATTGATTAAAGGATTCCTCTGGTTAATCGTTCAGTACTAAATGCCAAACATGTCAGAGTTTCAACTCAAACGCTTCATTACTCAGAATGCATTTTATTGAATATCAATGGTCCCGATGACCGATGGCGGACCCTCACCTCACAGAAACAAAGATGGACATTTTTCACTCTTCCTGATGGCTTCCAGATCAAGCTACTAATAGAGGAGTGGCTGGATAATAATAAACAAGACAAACAGTTAATCACAGCTCACACCTGGAACACTAAACACAAAGACCAGCTTCTCTACGCTCCTATAGCGTCTGATATGAAGGTTTATTCAATCAAAAGCTATCTCTTTGTTTATACTAAATTTACATTTATACCTCCAGATCAGGGGTCTGCAACCTTGAAAAAGAAAAGAGCTGTTTTGATTGGAGGTCAGTCCAGCAAAAATCTGTTAGATCTGAAAATATAACATAACCATTAAATAAAACAACTTGTTATTTTTGTGAAATATCTGCTATATTTTTATCTTTTAAAATAAGGAAGAAAAAAAATGTTTTTATAAAGGTGAAGCATGGATATTCAGCCCAGAGGTAACACAGTTAAAAAGAAAAAAAAAGGCTTTTTACATTAGAGGTGATCGTTTATCAAAGAACTCTGCACACAACATCAACGCGGGTATCCATGGTGATGTTCACAGCTCCGATGGAGCATTTAAGAACAAACCATACTTATTTATTAGAGGCCTAGTCAAAGCCCCGACTTAAAAACTCTTCATCCAATCTGAGTGTGTCACATTTTGCAAAGATTGGTCAAACATTTTATTTCCCAAAAGTGTAAATCTAGTAAAGACAAACCCCCAAATGGCAGCAAGGATTCAAACATCACTATTTTCTCCTACCTCCCAGTTGTGGCTGTCATGACAGCAGTTTACTGTTATCATAAAGACTCCTGCATCCACAGATTCACTGCAAATAGGAACAGTTGGATTTCCTAAAAGCTCTGAGGTAGCCGTTGTGGGAGAACGGACACAAATACCTACCTTTATAACGGGGCCTTTCGGAGTCACACAGACAAGAACGTTGTCTGGTTTCAGGTCTCGGTGGGTAATCCCCAAACCATGAAGGAAGGCCACGGCGCTGCAGAGCTGCAGCACCACGCTGTGGTTCCGATCAGCATCTGGGGGTCTAGAGAGCAGGTAGTGGTTTAGGTCTCCTCCATCGCAATACTCCATCACCAGCCACAGGGCCAAGCAGCGCAGAGATCCAGACTCCTCCTCCTCTCCCTGGGCTGCTCTCTTTACGCCTCGGTTCAGAGGCCGCTGTGGGGTTAAGGAATCACAACCGGTTGATTTATTCCTCTCCTTGAGTTTAGCTCCAGACAGAACTGTGTTGGTCTTGTCCTGAAGTCTAGAGGTAGAGTTAGTCCTCCTAAGGTTGCTTGACAAAACCTCTTTCCGCTCTCGACCTCTTTGTGGCTCCAACACGCTTCCCTTGAGGACGGTCTCCACTAGTCGCAGAGGCAGTTTTCCAGGTTTGAGAGGCTTCAGGCTCCTGGAGCCGGTCTGAAGGAGACAGCTGTGCAGAGCGATGACATTCACATGGTTCTTGGCAGTGGCTCTCATGGCCCACAGCTCCTGCAGGTAAAGCTCAATGCACTCCGGGTTGCTGCAGGGCAGGCGTTTAATGGCCACCCTGTGTCCTGTTTTGGCCATGTGGCCCTCAAACACAACACCATAGCTGCCTCTGCCCACCTCCCTGTCCAAGGTGTACAACTCCTCCATGTTTCACCAAGCAGCCTAGTATCAACAAACAGCTTGCGTTAGCCTTACAAATAAATCACTCAACCAGTTTTCATACGCGATCAATTTAGTTACATCACGTACCTAAAATGACATTATCTACGCAGATAAACGAAGATCTAAAATGGCCTTTTTTTAAGAGTTCAAAATATAAACTTATGCTAAAGGTCAAAGGTGAAACAATAAACTTCATAAACGTATTTAAGGCTAACGGGGAATTTTAGTTCAACTTCCTGACTATGTTTAACAAAACGCTTTGCTGTTGTCAAAACGGGAAGTTGAAAAAAGGTCTACCTTTTTTTTTATCATTTCCGACTTACCAACACGGCAGCAGTTGGACTTATAAACTCCAAAAGTGGTGTCGATAGGCTATAGTACGTTAGATGCCGCATTAAACCGAATTAGTTCTCTTTTAATCTCAGTTAATCAACAAACAGAAGGCAGAAGAAAAAACAACTGAAAACAAACAAGATTAACTTCCGAGTTCTCATTCGGAGCATCCCGCCTTTGTCTAAGTCTCTATTCTGATTGGCTGCTCAAATCAATACGCACGATCTGATTGGTTGTGATTCGAATTCTCGAAACTACACACGATGCCGCGATCCTATTGGTCCTTTAGGTTGCTGTGGGGAATTCTATAAACTCGCGACGAAGACGCGTTCTATTTTTACTATTCGTTAAACGTAGTTTACGGAAACATAGTAATACACAATAAATGTGTACAGAATAGTCGTTTATAGCAAAAATACGGGCAAATATGGCGTAGGTTTTATACAGAAATGTGATAAACCACAGTGGCTGATGTACATTTAAATGTAGACTTCCTGTGCCCCCCTTCACTAAAGTCAGCCAAATAAACACAGACGCACAATGGCTTTTAGATAGATAGATAGATAGATAGATAGATAGATAGATAGATAGATAGATAGATAGATAGATAGATAGATAGA
>JAUZNJ010030102.1:0-14984 GCA_034780135.1 Jordanella pulchra
AGTTTTAAATTAGAGGAATAGAATGTAAAATTATTTACCGTTTATACTATCAAGAAAGCACAAAGACTCTTCTGTAAGACTTCTGGACATTGCCAATTCCACCACATATTTTAAGCTCAATAAAACCTCCCAGACTTCTTTACTGTTTGGAATGTGTCAACCAAATAATAATGGTAGAAGACGAAGAAGAGTCCACTGTTTGTAACCCTTTCCTTAAATTGTTAACTTTGAGGATATGATCTCAAAGCACAAAAAAAACCCATATTAGTCTACCATAAACTGTGGTAAACATTTGTATAAGGCAAGACACTACAGGCAAATAGGATCAATATTTTTACTAAGTTGTATCAACATAAAGCTTTCCTGGTTCATTCCTCACATTAGTGCTATCAGCCTCAAATTTAAATTTACATGCATTCCAGGAAACTAATCCAGTGTATTAATCCAGGTTCAAATTTTCTTTTGAATTTTGATCACATATTAAAATCAAGTTTTTACACAGGGATTTGTGGATATTTTTGTATATAACTTGAAAATTTAGAATATATATAGGCAAAGCCAAAGTACACAACACTTTTTTGGCATACTTTTTGAGATGAAATGTTCCATAAATCAGGCTGTGAGTAGTAGAAAACTTCTTCTGTAAAACTTTTAAGAAAACAGCTGAGAGAAGAACTGCTAAGTTTGACATGCTGCTGTGTTCTGGTACATTCTGTGAGAAAACTGAGTTGCAGGCTGGTGTAAATGAATAAGACATGAAGAATTACTGTCTGTATAACAAGTAAAGTTTATCAAGCTGCTTTACATAAAGGTTTGTTTGGTCCAGCTGGAGACAGGAAAATAAAGTTTATATTTTCCTCTTCATCCTGCGTCAGGTTGTTACTCCTTCACTTTAACATCGAAACGGCACGGCAGCTCTTAGCTGTGTTGCTTTAGATCACTCTCACCTGCAGAAAGTCCATTCTCTTTGCAGACGGTTACAGCTTGTACTGTAGAAGCTCTGATGGCTATTATTTGTTGCTAGACTAAGTTATAATTAAGACCAATCAAACGTGTATTTTTAAGAGGCTGCAATGGTTTGAACTTGACTGCTGTTGCTACCATGTGTGTCCATGGCTGCTAGAGAAAGATTTTTTAACCACATTATGTGCTTAAATCTAAGCATGTCACACACATAAATTGGAACTGTTGTGACAGGAGCAGGTATGGAAAGCCAAAAGCGGCAAGATTTCAATTTTTAAATGTAAATTTCCTGTCTCCAGAAAGAAGTCAAAATTTTATAAATCTGCTAAACATTAAACACTGGTGTCTATCTTATCAAACCAGCAGCAGTTTTAATGGCAAAAACAAAAAAAGGGTTGGAAAAACTGAGAGGTGGTTGCTCATCCGTTATTTGTTTTCTTTTTCAACAGTCATTCATGGTGTGGTGTATCAAATGCCACCTAGACGCTTTTCATTAAGCTATTTACAAATGAGTGGTAAGATAAGCTACGTTTTTACAGATTGTTTTACAGTTGCCCTGGGCATTCATAAATTAGTTACATCCAGCCTCCCTCATGAGTCATTTGAAAAATTTAGGAAATGTAACCAGTTTGTCAGGTTTCTGAAACCCAAACCTATCATTAAGTATGTCTATAAATGTACTAAGCTTTCCACAGAAAGGAACATTTTTGTGATAAGAGGGGTACAAAAAGATTTAAATGAACATCATATTGTAATATAAAAAATACTATAAGGTGGGTTTTCAAACCATTATGTAGACCCGTCTACATGAATAACTATAACATCCCACTTCTTTATGTTTGTCATATATTCATTCTTGTCCTTATCAGATGAGGCAGTTTTAATCATTCTTGATGAGGAACAGTTTTAACCAGAAGAAACAACATTATGTGAATTTGATTAAAGCTTAAAACACAACAGGTCATGTCTGCTAACCTGGCAAAAGCTCGATTAATATCGTGCAGATTCAAACTGAACAACAGGGATCGATCTGGAAAAGGTTCCCGTAAAAACTGTTTGCAAAAGGGAGGGACATTCAGTATAATTCTTTGAGCTAATTTGGTAGCTACCACCCATGTCAAATTTTTAGCCAATCACAAGAGCAGCAGTGGCTTGATTAATTTTACAACTAGTAGATTTAACTGATAAATTCAACTCTTATCAAATCTGGTCCGAGGGAATTCGCAACCATCTTCCCTCCTACAAAGGCAAAGAACTGTGGATTACTTGAGTCTGATGTAAATTAATTTTTGCAGGTTTTTGCTATTTGTCTGGAGCAGATAATCTCTTTGGTCCCTTAGAAATTATAATATTTGATCTCAAAGCAAACTGTAACAGGACAGGATGGTTTTAACAACAACACAGGAGATGAGGAGGCTAAGGAGGATCATAAGAGTTTGAATCTTTGTTCTTTCTGGTTTGGTATGTCAAGCACACTATGAATGTTTTTAAGATGTTCTAATTACAGTTTCAGTAACATTCGCAGGCTAATTACAGGTGGTGAATGCAACTGAATGTTCAGCAACACCTTCCTAACTTGTTTAACACTTAGATGCCTGAATTTAAAAATGTAGTTCACTACTTATTTCTGAAATTATTCTGTTTATCTTTGACAGTAGTATATAGACTCTACTTTTAATTTATGGGTAATACTAGAAGTATCACCTTGAAAGATCATTTTACACTGCAACATCTAATACATTTAAGTACTATCTTATATTTAGGGGGAATTGCAATTGTCTACAGAATGTAAATAATATATATGTCGAGTATGGACTGCCGATATTCTGGGATTGTGATAAATACAGGCAGACCTGACAGAAAAGGGAATGGCTTTTGTGGCCCTAAGCACAGTGCAGCACAGCAAAGTGACCAATGTAAAAAATAGAACAAAGAAAAGGGGAAAAAAAATAAGTCCAAAGGAGGTATAGATATTTTGCATCCATTGGTTAGCACCTACATCTGCAAGAGGTGCACCATAGTGCTACATAATAGACATAAATGGTCTTGCACCATTTATGTCTCTGTTTTTGTGCAGTGACTTTGAGCGTCATAAAAGATGCTTTCAAACATCTGTAATATTAATCTAATTATTTAAAAACCAATGATAACAACAATAACTGTAATAATTGTCCTCACACATATTACTATTGTTCTTTTTATGCAGCAATAATGTTTTGTGAGCCAAAATGCAGAATGGCAGTTGGAAGCCACATCATGAGTATTAAGATTTTAATAAAGTTCCTTATTCAGATGAAACAGTAAAAAGACGTAGAGACATGAAAAGGACCTGATCAATAATGCAAAATGAACGACGCCTTGAAATGCAAACGGTAAAACAAATTAGGAAATGGATGCAGAGACATCACTAATTCCCTGAAAGCTTGGGTTATTAAGGGATTTTTTATCCCTTATTTATTATCTTTAATTTTGTGTGATTTTTTGTGCTTGTCTATTCTTAATGCACCTTTTCCTCCCTGTTTGCACCTTCTTATCTACTTTGCCATTAGGTGACAAGTGAATTTCTCCGCTGTGAGATCAATAAAACTCATCTAATCTAATCAAATTATTGGAGAAATTATATAAAAAAGGATAATCAATGGATTAAATAAGCAAGAGAATGGTTTTAACAATCCATAATATAAGAATATATAGAAAGCAACTAAAAACGCAAAAAACATCAATTGCGGGGGGCTCATAAAATAGTCTGGCCAGTATAGTCTATTTATTTAATCCGGCTCTGTGAATAATATGTGGTAATTACCTTCCTTTCTGCCAACCTGCTTTTCTACGCCTAAGTTTTTCTGTTGAAATGGGTCAAAAATCAAATCTTCTTTTAGCATTATTACATTTTAAAACTAGATGTTGAAGGTGTTTAATGCCCATTTTTATTGTATGTGTGTATGCAAATTAGGCCTCAATAATATGTGAAATGCAGGATTTTATTGAGGACAATAAATATAGACTTTACTAGATACATTATTCACACCAATATAGTGTGTGCAGAATTATTAGGTAAAGGAGTATTTTGATCACATCATCTTTTTCATTCATGTTCTAATCCAAGCTGTATAGGCTTGAAAGCCAACTACCAATTAAGTAAATCAGGTGATGTGAATCTCTGTAAGGAAAAGGAGTTTGGTCTAATGACATCAACACCCTATAGAAGGTGTGCTTAATTATTAGACAACTTCCTTTCCTTTGGCAAAATAGGTCAGAACAGAGATTTGATGGACTCTGAAAACGCAAAAATCTTGAGTTGTCTTGCAGAGGAATGCAGCAGTCTTGGAATTGCCAAACTTTTGAGGCCTGGTCGCTGAACACCCAAGCGTTTCATAGAAAAAAAACAACAGGGTTGTTGTTCAATGTACCACCAGTTTAGCCATATATAAGAGATGCAATGTTACTGGAGGATCAAAAACCTCAAGATGTGCAATACTCGGGGACATGGCCAAGGTAATGAAGACTAAAAAAAACAACCACCTTTGAACAAGAAGCAGAAGATAAAGCATCAAGACTGAGCCAAGAAATATCTTAAGACAGATTTTCTATGGTTTTATGGACTGATGAAATGAGAGTGACTCTTGATGGGCCAGATGGATGGATGGAGTCCAGGCTGGATCAGTAGAGGGCAGAGAGCTCCACTCTGACTCAGGCGTCAGCAAGGTGGAGGTGGGGTACTGGTATGGGCTGGTATCATCTAACATGAACCTGTGGGACCTTTTCAGTTTGAGGATGGAGTGAAGCTCAACTCCCAGACCAGTTTCTGAAAGAGACCTTCTTCAAGCAGTAGTACAGGAATTACTGTACTTAACCTAACAGTCATAAACAGATCAAGCAACGAACAGAATCTATGGGTGGAAGGATTTTAATTGTCATCGTAAAGAAAGGTGGCTATATTGGTCACTGATTTGTTTTTGGTTTTGAATGTCAGAAGTGTTTATTTCTACATTTTGTGAAGTTAGATAGGTTTACCCTTCGAAATTAAACAAGTGAGATGGGGATATATTTGTTTTTTTATTAAGTTGCCTAATAATTCTGCGCAGTAATAGTTACCTGCACGAACAGATGTCCTCCTAAGATAACCAAACCTAAAAAAAACAGTCCAACTTCCAAAAATATTAAGCTTTGATATTTATGAGTCTCTTGGGTTGATTGAGAACATGGTTGTTGTTCAATAATAAAAAGAATCCTCTCAAATACAACTTGCCTAATTATTCTGCACACACTCTATGAAACCTCTTTTCCTCAAATTAAAATGTTAAACGTAGCTCTTGGTTAACAGGATCATATTTGGCTTTTAACAAGCAGACAATGGATCTTGGAGAAAAGCCTTAAAGAATGCTTTTGTTATGTACAGCATTATTAGGGTAAATAAACAGAATACATCTCACAAAACTGGTTGTAACCAACTAAACATTATATTTGCACACTCAACACCACTAATAGTGTGTTCTGGCTTTGTTCACCCTATACAAAACTTCTGGAAGTAAATAACCAGCAAATTATCTGGATTCCTGGGCCACAATATCCCACAACCTCCTTCCATCTAAAAGCCAAAGAATAAAAAAACAACACAAGGAGGGCTCAATGTTGCAAAGAGATAACTGCAGAAAGCTGCTGGGCAAATGAGAGTATAAGATAAGAGAAAGACAGCTACCTGCTGGCCGATGTTTGAAAGTGTTATTCAGGTCTTGCTGCATTTTATCCACACCCAGTTTGCGTTGCTGAAGGAATTTTAATTGAGTAAAATGATGTATCACCATAGAAAAAACAGTTCCACTTTAAACATTTGAGTTTTAAAATACCATAAGCAGCGATGACTATAAAAAACAACCAGTTGTTCTTTTATAATTAAAATGCTACAATTATTAAAGTGCGGCAGTTTTTTTTAATATTTACAAACTTTAAATACTTTGTATACGGAAGTTACATTTGAATTAAACTTCCTCTCCTGTACTTGCTCAGTCACATCTCTCCCTTGCCCTGCTTGCTTTTCAACTTCTTAACTGTTGGATTTGTACAAAACTGAACTTTGGCCATAGAAATTAAATTTAACCAACAGGGAGTCAATGAAGAGGTAAATGCTGGATATTGAAATGATGCAATCCTGCTATTGTTGACACTGCAGGTGTCTCAAATTTCAATTCAATTCAAAAATTCTTTATTTAAAACACTGAGATCCAGTAACCCCACCGGTGATTTTAAACAGCAACAGGTTGGAGCAACTACTAAACAACACAACCAAGAAAAAAGGTGCTAGTTCTAATGACATTAACCAGATCAGTAGCCATAGCTGGGAAACTAAACCCAGAGAACAAATAATTAAACCCAATGTCCAAGCACGATCTAGAAAAAAGTATTTATGCATTTATCTTTAGGAGAATTGATTTATGCAACATAGTTTTCATACGTTAGCCTAAAAAGTCCATCAGATAGCTGTAGCTGATCCAAAATGCTGCTGCTGGTGTTCTAACCAGAACTAAAAAGTCGAGCTTCGAGTCGAGGTTCTGAAGTCCTTCCACTGGCCCCTTGTAGTTCAGGGAATAGACATTAAAATCCTTCTGTTAGTCTATAAATCACTATGTCAGCACCTCAATAAATAACAGATTTGTTATCAACCTCCCAGACAAGTCAGGTCTTCTTGTTAAAGCCTACTCTGTACACCCAGAAACAGAACATAACATGGAGACAAAGCATTAAGTTCTATGCTCCATTTAGCTTTGCACTCATATATTTCATGTAATTATGTTCACAGTGCAATACAGAGAACAGCAGTGGCTACAGCGTAGCTTTTTACCACCGGTGGGTGAATAACTGATTGTTGTGTAAAGTAATTTGGGGTCCTCAGTTTTAATGAGTACAGGTCATTTACCATTTAACATCTGACTTATATGTATCTAAATAGATTTAATAGGTTTTCTTCCTTGACTAGCTAGAGGTAATGTTATTCTATTTAACTTTCAAGAGTAAATAAACCCCCAATGTTTATGGTATTATTTCAAAACAAACAGTGTATAACAGAAATAGTAAACTGGAATAAAATGAAATTATAGATTTAATGAAAATTATAAAAAAACAGAATATATTAAACAATTATAAAATGAATTACGCTTTCATGAATCAATGAACTAGAACTCACATTGTAAATATTCCTAATTCAAATAGGATATTAAGTACTGATTTTAAGGCCAAGTTGGCAGATTAACATTATAAAGAAACACGTCATATATAAATCAACAAAATCAGAAATGATACACTTTGGATGAAATCTTTGTTATAATTAATGAATAGTACAGATTAAATAAAATACTTCTTTGAGCTCATGTTAATGGTACTTGGCCTGCTTTTAAGAACATTTAGAATAATCTATAAAACACAAAATATGTCAAAGATCTAAAAGTCTCTCAAAGTGTTCTTTCAAGCCTGTAGCTCCTGAAATTCTTCTCCAAAGTCCAGCTCAGAAAAATCAGCTTCATCGTCCCACATTTCATCGTCGGTTTCTTCTACGATGCTGCTCAGGTTACTAGTTGAGGCAAAGCTTGAGCTTGAATTTGCACCGGGTATCAATTTGTTCTGGAAGGAGATCAGGGGAAAATGATTTAATTAAGATTCAGCATGACCTTGAAAAACATTCAACATGTTATTACCCCATTAACCAATCATGATCATTGTTTTATTGGTAGCGTTTCACACAATTCAACTATGAAATTACTTTTTCTGAATAGCTCAATAAGCACTAACAAATAAAAATGTCAATCTTTATCAATAATATTAGGCTGTAGAAGCTGACTACCGTTACAGGTGTTTCTCAAATTATTTTCATATTAACACATCAGCAAAATGTTCTTATTTACGGCTGCCACAACGGGTTAGAATTAGAAATAATGGTACAGCAAAATATGTCTGTCTTGAGTTTACTTAAGTTTCAGATATGATTCCCACTGTTTGAAAAAAAGATCACAAAGATTTAAGCTAGGTATCTAACCAATGCAAACATGAAGCAAAACAAGGGACCCCAAACTATGAGACAGTCCTCGTCCTTTGCGGGGGTTTTTGTGTCGCATTTGAAGGTCTGGTCACTCGTGTCTGCAACACGTTTGGCCGCTTTGCACATGTCAGCTACTGTAGGGTAACATTTTTCTTTTATTTAACCCAAGGGAAGGATTATGCACAAGTAATTGAGTACGATCAATTAAGTAAAGCTGTATATAATTGTACTGATAAATGCTTTATATGTTTTGAGCATGACTATATGGAGCTAGTTAAGCTCATTTTTGCACGTATAAGGAAATATGGTGGTATGATAGAGATTGATATTTTTGTATAGCAAGTCTGAGAAAAACTAGTTGAGATCTAGTTGAGTATTAACAGCTATAAAAAATACCTGTTTCTCTGCAGATTTCTGTTGTTTTGGCTCAGTTTCCAAATATGCCACATAATGAATGAGAGTGGCGACTCTGAGAGATAAAAGAAGCACATTTTAAATTTATCTTCTTTTGGAAAACTTAGGTATTATAATTAATTGGGAGAAGGAAAAATGTTGTTATGATTATTCACCTGTGGTAAAACATCCCAATAAACTGGAGCAAAACTGATACAGCAAAGCCCAGGATGAACATGAGACTCAGTGGTTCAATTTGCATCTTCCCTCCAGTTTCCTCAAGGTTTAAGTCAACAATATCTATCTGTAAGACAAATACCTCAAAGACCTGAAAGATGAAGGCTGCCACCAGCCACATGGCATTTAAGAAGAAGAACGAAAAGCTGATCTGTGTTGGAAAAGAAATTCAAAATTTAGCAAAAGATTTTATTTTTTTCCATTCAAAGGTATGACATGAAATCCCTTCATGTTTACCTTGTTTCTCAGGCCCTCTAGGTCTTTCTTAGTCTTTTCCTGTTTTTCTTTGTCATTTTTCAAAGGTTTCAAGTACTTTTCAATAAATTCTTTCCAAAACTGCTCCTCATCCTGCCAAAACAAAACATACTTCCATGTTAAATTTAGCAACAGGACACATATATTTACTTTGTAAAAATATATAATGCAGGAAATAAAAATATAGATCTCTAAATACAACAATAATTGAGAAAATTAGTTTAAAAATATCACAGATAAACTTTTGAAGTGCAGAAATGTTTTGGCCTCATAAAATTGTAGGCATGTTGAAAAAAGAAGGTCATCACTGTCACCATGTTAGAAGATGAAAGGATGTCTGAACACTATGGCTCTGTGATTTGAGTGTGATTTAGTAAATAAACTCTTATAATACAATGTGGTTAATAACTGAATGAGTTGAAAAACTAATAATGATATAATCACATGGGGTGATAAGATTTTTTGATATGAAATAAATTACATCTATTGTTTCAATATATATTTTATAGCAGAACAAAGACTCATCTCTTAGCATAGAGTAAGCAAAGTCCAAAATTCAGTTAGCAAATGAAAGCATTTATAACTGTTTGTCAGCACATTGCTTGAGAGTATAGGCTTTATTTTGCTAGCAAATGGAAAGTCACCTCATCAAGAAAGTCCTCTTGCAGCTGAATGTCACAAGACAAGCTCTCAAGCTGAGTTATCCAACCTGTGCAACAGAGCAGGATACAAAAATATCACTCATAACTTAATACTGACATGGATTTTAACAAATCTATAAAAGTATTGAAATCTAGCATATAATATTATATTGAAAAAATCTTAGCCTATATTTTTATGTTGCCCTTACATTTAACTGGAGATTCAAAAACTGTTGCCTCTTGCCTAAAAGAGAATTTTAAAACATTAGCACCATCCATTGATTTTCACTACTACCTTTTAAACTGTGTATCATATATGTAAAAACCTACTCTTGTTCATTTTCCAAGGCATCATCTATTATACTGTTCTGGGGTTGAGGTTCTAGTTGTGTAGGCTCTGGGTCCAAATTCTCCTGTCTTATGCTGATCTCTTCAACTTCTGATGCCTGGTTAGATTTTTTACAACACTTCATCCATGAGCAGAGCCGCTTGAAAGTGTTTTTAGCTGCACAGGAAAAAAATCAGTTTATCTGACAAAAAGATCAACTCTAGTTAAAAAGATCTATCTAGTGCATTCTAAGAGGTAGAAATCTACCTTTTTGAGATGTAGTTTGTGGTACAGAGGCTCCAGTTGTTCCTGCTCCTGCAGCAGGCTTTGCTTCTCTGGTGCCCCAAGAGACACAGTTCATATTCACCATAGAGTAGATAGTGAGCAGGAGGTAGGCACTGGGGATGCAGATGATGTAGAGAAAGCCATAGAACACTAGAGGGAATTCCTGAGGATGCATCAGGGCAGTGACAACGTAAATGATGGACATGGCCACAATGAAAATGGCACTGGGTGTCAGAATGGTTTGCTCCTTCACCATCGCAGCTGTTCAGAAAAAAACAAAACAAAAAAAAAAAACAAAACAAAGAATGACAAATTTTAGAGTAAGAAATAAGCACAAGATAAATAAATATCTGTGTAGCATTTTTTATTTACCAATAATGGACATTGTCACCAACAACATAAGGATTGCATACATGACACTCAAAACTGCTGCGATAGTGATCTGAGTGTCTGTCTTGAGTTTAAAGCAAAGACCCAAATAGATGGCTGGAGGTATCACAGCTATGACCAGAGCGCCACCAGAAGGTACACCGAAGACAAAGGAAAGGCTTCCTGGAAACAGTAGTGAATCTTTGTTTTAAGATACTTTCACAAGCTGATTAGATGCTAATATAGTTAATTGTTTTACATGTGGACGCTCACAACATGCGTCAATGACATTTACCTGCAACCATGAGACAGATGGTGGCCGGAGCAAGGATGGCTGAAATCATGGCAAACAGCTGGTAGAACATGAATGGTTTGGACATGGATGGGTTCTTTTTGGAAACAAGATTAGTGGAGCCGAGCAGATCCACAATGTTTGCCATGGTGGAAGGCCCCCATCGTCTTCGCTAAGTTCAAAACAGTAATTGTTCAGGTATTAAATTATGTTTGACCTAAGATATTTTATGTACTTATTTTAAATGGTTTAACCAGTTTTGAAAAAGCAGTCATGACAATAAAAATGACTAAAATGAGCAACACTGGAGCACCAATCCAGCACAGGAACAGATTTAATTTGAAAAATTATAAATTTTTAAGGCGTCTTAGAGTATAAGTGAGACTTGGGGTCCTTCAAATTAAGACATCTGATGGTATTTGTGGTGGCCAAATAATCTCAGTTCACAGAAAACAAGGGCATGAAATCTTACGTCCTGGTAGCAAACAATCAGGATGGCCTTTTACTAATACACACCAATTAAAATATGCCATACAATTTTCAATTAAATAGGTTTTGTAATGCTATTTCACTCACCTGGTTAAACAATTCTTTAAAATCCTGTGGTGCATTAGTGTATGCATCAGATGCTGCGTTGTATTCTACTCTCCACCCTTGTTTCAGTAGGAGAGTGCACAGCCAGCGGTCTTCACCTGCAAAAATATTTATATATATTTAGATGGAGTAAGAGTTCAATCTGTACTGGATTATAAAATGTAATAATCCATCCATTCTCTATATCCGTTTACTCTGTGCAGGACCATAGATGGAAAGTTGCAATAAACAGTGGTATAACAGTCTGTCACATAGCAACACTGACAACCACATCAAGGACAATTATGAATGCTAAAACAACAGCTGTAGTAGTAAATCAGTGGAACACATGCACACAAGTACAAAACACAAACTTTGTGCAAACAGCCTCAGAGGATTGAAATCCAGTAAACCCCTTGCTGACTCATCAGAGAAAGAAAAAGAAAACATATATACATATTTTCTGTCCGTCCATCCATCCATTTTGTACCTTGATCATATTGGATGTAGTGACTGGCCTCTGTGGATAGTGTTGAATACTTTTTCATCACATTATCATCCAGCAAAGCCTCTGCTCTATAGAGACTGAAGCATCCAGGGCTGCACAGTACACAGCCAAAGACATGTTCAGCTGTCTTCTGCAGCCAGTGACTGACAGCATACTCAAACTTCTGGAACCAAACAGCAGGACCTGCAGATTAAAGAAACAGATGCTTTTAGAATATCATCATGACCGTATTTTATATAATTAGCCGTGATCTAATTGATCCCAACCTGATCCTGTTGGGTGAATTCTGCCACATGCTGCTCCAACACGAGGATACATTTTCAGACGATCAATAAGCAGCATCACAGAGGCTGGTTGGAAATCTGTGTCCCCATCCAAAGCCATGAGGTAGGTGTTGTGCTTCTCCCTCTAGAACAAAAATGCATATTTAATTTCTATACATTATGTTCACTGTGAATTAAATGAGCACCCTTGTTCAAACGCTTCAGAAAATACCCACAATTTTTTTGGGATTTTACCTGTATGTTTGTCTTGATGTCATTTTCACTGGATCCTGACTTCCATTCTTTGTGATGTTTAGTCATAAGTTTCCAACCCAAAAGATAGTAAAGATACATAATCTGTGGACAATAATTAACAGTTAACAAAGCAAAGGGTCATTGTGAAAGTGTTCAGACAATCTCCATTGTATTGCTTACCATAGACCATCTTTTCTTGTTTCGAATTTTCTCTTTGTCTTTGAAATGAACTACAATGTTATTCCCATGAGGCATTTCAAAAACTAGACGAGCTCCATATGGTGTCTCAATAACTGACTGGTGAGGAATTTCCTGCTCCACCTCAAAGAATGTTTTATCTAGGTTCTTGAATATGCTGATAAAAGAGACAAAAAAGCTAAGAAAAGCATAGTACCCCGAAAGCTTGCGATTTTAAAAGTTTTAACATTTCAATTTTAAAAGTAACATTTACTGACACCTGTTTAAAATGTGTTATATATTTCATATGAGTTGATTCTGAGATGCAAGTTTGGCAGCAGAAGTCTTACTTTACATTTTCAAAGGAGAAAAAGAATACTAGATGACACCCCTTATCTAATCTAACCAGCGTGCAACCAGAACATATATAAACAGCAAACTAGGAAAGAAATTAGTACAAAATTGCTATTAATTTCTATGTAAATGCAAACCCCTTCTCAAACAATAAGCTGTATTTTCAGTAGTTGCTGATAAATAGTCGTTCTTTACTTGTAAACTTAAACAGGTTAAGCTAGAAGACTTAGGTTATTAAACTGAAAAATGTTTTTGAAGAACTGCATGCAAAGACCTAATGACAAAAGTGAAAAAGTAAAAAAGATGCACTTTACTTATACGGGGATCAAAAAGGGTTGCACAAATAAAAATACATACAGTACAATATAAAAAATAGTCATAGAGGTAACCATCTACTGGTTAAGATAAGCTTGTGAAAAAAGAGTCTTGAACTGTTTCATAAACATCTCAAATGAGTCAGAAAACACAACATTTATGATTTCAGAGATGGAGTTGTAAAACTTTAGAGGATCATACAAATAACTTTACAGAAAATGGAGTTCATGTCATTATTAACACGATTCTTACCCATAAACTTCTGTGATGATTTTCACAAGGTCATTTGCATATGTGTTTAGATGACGGGTCTGACTTCCTTCGACATTTTCAAAAGCATCATCAAAGTAGATATGGGCTTCAAAGGTGAAATCATCAAACTTTGGATCTATCTTTGGTCTATACTTGTCCAATCTTCATTGATAAAACAAAAATAAAAAGTAGAAGAATAAAAATTGCATGGATACTTGGAAAACATTATTTCAAATTAAGTAGACTTTGAACTAATCTCCTGATAAGGTATGCTTGAATACATTCCCACTTGATGGAAACGTTTCCTATTTTATTGACTATTCAATCTCAGTTATAAAGCTTATACACAGTTTGATTTTTAGAAAAAAGACGTTTAAGTTAAGAATGAAAGCAATTACTTAATCTTACCTGAAGACTGAGATCATGATATTCAGTATTTCCTCATAGGTCTCATGCCACATTGTTGCGCATAGATACAACATAACAGGTGTGGCGTCTTCTCTATAATTTGACAAAATTGCCAATGTGAGAAATATTCCACTGTTGTGCAATTTGTTATTGTAATAAACAAAGCAATACATCTTACACGACAGGCTGACATAAAAAATAAGCAGAAGAAAGGAGATAACAAGGTTATACAAGGCATGCAGACAATGACTTACTGTTTCTTCCTGCCTTTTTTTGTCTGGATGTGGAATCGGATGTTGAGGAGTAGAGATTGTTCAATAAAGGCTCCCTCATGGAGTCTCCGAAAGAACAAGTCTTGTGTCTTCTGGATACGAGAGATGTTGAGATACCATATATGGACAGTGGATAACACAAGGCCAATCCACCATGCTACTGCTGCACCTGAAGGGAAAAAAAACAAGAGAAAATTAGAGAAACAAAAACCTAAATGCTAAAACAGCTAAACAAATGAGAAGCAAAGTTTAGCCAATGTGCTAAATCCACCATTTAATTATGAAGGATTTTTTTCTTACCTGTCAGTAGGCCGATGTCAACTATCTCTGACATGTCCAGGAAGCACAGAGTTTGTGTAACGTCCAAAACCAGCTCTGGGTACAGGTTACCACTCAGACTTCGATTTCTTCCATTCACAGCTACAGCACAGTAACTTGTGAAGTTGATGTTTTCAGTTGTGTTCAGGCTTAATTTGTAGTCCTCAAAGTAAACAATCACAGGAACGATGAAAAACACCATCACAGCCAGTGAAGCCAGGTACAAAGGCATGATGAAGCATCGTCGTATAGCGTGCATCTTGAAGGCTGCCAATGCAAACCAGTGGCA
The DNA here is from genome assembly GCA_034780135.1 of Jordanella pulchra. Lineage (NCBI taxonomy): Eukaryota > Metazoa > Chordata > Actinopteri > Cyprinodontiformes > Cyprinodontidae > Jordanella > Jordanella pulchra. Next base: position 14,778 of record JAUZNJ010030102.1, read on the forward strand.
GAGTGCTGAGGAGATTAACTGGACTCCAATGGTGATGACTACAATTCTTGTTTCCCTGCCTGGAATGGAAGTCACGATGTCCCAGTCCATTTTGGCCAAAGGGACATAGGCACCAAGCACACAGGCAGTTACCACAATCCTGAGTAAGCTGGAGAGAATGTGCAGCATGTTCTGACACTTGGTCAAGTCCTCAAAAAGACTTTTAAG
>JAUZNJ010030103.1:0-14984 GCA_034780135.1 Jordanella pulchra
CATATAGAATAGTTTCTCTGCTCTCCACCATGTTCAAAGGTCAAAGCGTACCTCATCTCAACAACTTGTTTTATCATAGAATCTTCCCAGCTTTCCAGTGGAAATTACAACATAAGTTGGTGTTAATGTGCAATTTTCATGTCAGCTTTTGGTATTAACCATAATTATGAGACCCCTTGAAGGCACCAAAAAAGCTATTCCTTAAAAAGTGAATTAGAGTCTTCACACCTAACCCCTCTCCAAGTGTTTTACTCCACCCTGTTGGTCCTTTTTGCACTGTAATAGCAGAAATGTGATTAGTGCAGATAGTATGGGTGGATTTAATAAGAATTTTGCCCTTTAATACTGCCAACAATTTAAAATTCTTTCTTATCCACTTGCAGTTTCTGGCACCCATTAGCTTCAAGTAAAACATTGTTGCAAGAAATAACAATTGTGGATTTGTGAAATTAGCAAGCTGGACGTTCATGTCCTTGTTCAGCTGTTTCACAGCAAATAGTGTGACATTACAGTTCAAAAAAAGTAACGGGAAATAGAGAAAATTAAACAGCACCTTGAGAGACTTAATTTAACTTTTCTGTACTCCTGAAGACTACAAAAATTGTTCATATGTTTCTCATTAAGTTCTTGAACATATGTTCTATCAATGTAGCAAAATGAGCGAGAGGTGGTCCAAATTCTAACTCTTGCTAGTAGAAATGGCATTTGAGCTCAAAGGAAGAAGTTGGTAAGGTAGGGATTTTGTGCAAAGTCTAACCTTAAATCGATTATTTTAAGTGTAAAGGTAGAAGCCAAATGAAACTGTTCTGATGGATTGTACTGCATCAGACATTTTTTACCCACAGTTCTGCAAAACCTGTTAGAGAACCTGGTCCTGTAGAGTAATAAAACATAAAATTTAAAAAGTGCCCTTTTTTATAATTCTATGATTAAGCAAAAGCTTTATAATCACATGTTAATTCTGATATCTGTCAAAATGGCGTAACAATATATTTCACACTTGTAATGGATATAGATGATGATACACAAAGTGGATATTTTTAACATATTTTATATATTTATTTATATTTATATACATACATGCATACATTAATATAAATGTCTATAGTCTTTAGGTGTCAAATTTGTAATTTTAATGCATTGATGATATAATATAGTTAATTCATTCAATAACTGCCTTGGCTAAAAATAGTTTCCAATGCTGAGCCTAGTGAATCATAGAACACTAAGCAGCCAAACTTAGCCTGACCTCGTCAATCAAACTGATAAATTGATATATTGAATTTCTGTTCTGGTGACAAGTTAACAACTTCTGTTTGCCATTAATCAGAATTGTCATCATTTCTTTCAAGTTTTTAAAATGCAGATCTGTCATAGCTGAGCTGTGTTATTTTAAGGTTGTTACACTGAAAGTGATGCAGTAAATCAACAGCACCTTGGTTAGAATGCTCAAATAAAGAGATAACAACTTGTCTTTATTAGCCTGTTTCCACGAAAAAATTATAATTCCATTTACAAATGTGTCTCCGTGTAATTAATATGCCCAGACACTGTCATAAGTGACACAGGTCTCTTTTTGGCAGTGCCGTGACCATTTTAAAGATCAAAGCAGACTTGTGAGCATGTACGCAGCAGTTGTCCTCATATTTAATGTTGTTAAAAAAAAAGAAGGAAGGTCAGACTGCTGATTTGATGATACATGGGAAGCACTTTCAGATTAAAAAAAAGATCTTCCCTTTTTTGATGCTGTGTCACGCATCGACCTTGGCGTTTTTGACAATAGCATCCATCATTCTTGTAAAACCGTTCCAACAGGCAACGCAGGTCCGCCGAGCAGCCAAGTGAATCAGATTAAGAAATAACACCAGTAGATGAATGTTTGATGTCAAAGCAACAGAAAGATCACTCTTCCCATTCCTTATGCATTCCACTTCCTCTGCAAACCCCCCACAATCATGCAGCCTGGCTGGATTATGTTTCTCCGAATTTGACACTAATGATTAACGGCTCCATGATTACACTGTTTTATCAATACAGCAACACTGCAGGGAAAATTAATACAGAAGAGGCCTGAGAGGATGTCAATTTAATCTGTTGCCAGTATGGTCAATCAGTTTAGGAAATGATGATGCTTTGTCTCTATTAAGTCAATCACTTAAAAAAATCTAGGACGGTTTATGTTCTTGTGGACAAGTTTTACTGTTATTTAAAATAAAGTTGCTTATTATACTCACTTGTCCAAGCACTTTACACTAAAGCCATATTCACCCAATTTCAGACATATTCTCATACTAGGCAAATATGCAGATCAGTTGGTATCTTATCCTGCTGCTAAATAGAACCCATGTTAAATAAACTTGTAATGAGCATTTATCAAACAAGGATATGGATTTTCAATTTATATCTATAAGGACTATTAAAATATCCATGAACTCCATTTTTATTTATCTCTATCTCAGAAAACTCTAACATAAGCAATCCATAAATAACTAATTAATAAATGTAAAGCCAGTAAGTTCAGACTGTAAGCTAAATAAAATTAATTCCCATAAAATGCATAAAATAAAAAACATGAATAATTAGCTTTTTATGTTTCAAGACAAGAAAAAGACAGGTTCAGTTTTGGTGAATTTAGAATCTTGCTGAGATGTTGGCACAGTTCAGCTTCTTTGAACAGACAAAAGGCAAAGGCAATGATACCTTTTTCTCAACAAAGATTTAAAAATATTCAAATTTGAATTGAACGTGCATGAAATCGCTGCAATTTATTAAAAATTTGTTTCTTATAAATTAATAAATTAATAAAACGAAACTGGATTGATTAAAATTTTTCTTAGTAAAATAGTGAGGTTGCAATCATCCTCAACACTTTGGAGCGCCTTGGTTCTTTTGCAGACATTTTGCTACAAAATCCAGAGCTGTAAATGAGGAGCCAACATGGAGAATAAAAAAAACATTGAGTCTGCACGTGTGGATGTGCATGTTTCAGAGAAAGGCTGCACTGCAACACTCAGCTGGGAGTATCCAGTCACTGACCCCTGTCTATCCAACTGCGTGGAGAAAACTCTTTAGCGTGCATACATGTGTGTGTGTGTATCTATGTGAGTGTGAAAGAGGAAATAGAGTGTATGTCTGCAGAAGAGAAAATCAGCAAGACAGAAGTACAGCACAAGAAACAGAGAAGCATTGTGCACTTCAGACCCCCTCTTCCACATGCTGTCTGTACACATCCTGAGGAGAAGTCCTGAACCGCACCGGCCTTTGCTCTTTGCACTGACACTGACTCACGCAGCGCAACATGGCGGGCCTCGCTGTGTTTGTCTGGCCTGGCCAGGTTCAACATACTCCAGAAACTGTAAAAACAGAAACTAAGAATTTACATGCAGCCGTTTTTAAGGATTAGCATTTTATCTTCAGTTGTGCATTTTGTCATAAACTGAGTTCTACAGATGTTGCTTGTTACTTAATTTAAGAGACATGATTGTAAAATAAACAATTGCATCATGTGAAATGAAAATGAAAATTAATAAAAATATGTAACAAAAAATACTAATAAATACAAACATTGCAAAGCATTTTTTTTTTTATCGAGTTGCTGATAATTTGTCTGAGTATAATTTTTTTCATCATAATTAAAACTTAATTGTAAATGTAAAGAACAGGGAAATATAGAGAATTTTGCCTAAAAATCATGCACATTTTGGACCACTTTCAACTGACTGTAAAATAAAAGAAATAGAACTTGCAAAGCCTTTTCTTTTCCTCATCTGTACCTGCAAACAAATGTAAAAATAAAGCCTCTCCGATATTCACCTTTATTAGGCTCAGCAGGAAAGGTGTTTTCCACAATCAAGTTTTACGGTGAGCCAGCAGGACCCTGTGTCCACAGGGACTCTCTGGAGAAAGAGGTGAGTACCAGATGCTGTGTTTGCCCTCTCATGCTATCACTACCACACTGTCACGGCTTTCGGTCCTATTTTACTTTGTGTTCAGCTTCCACAACCCCCGATGCTAAAAGAGAACACGATGGCACCACAACGGCGGCACGATTTGCTTCTCTGTCCACTTACAGTGTATTTCACAGAGTTCACTTGAGTTTTTTCTTGCTGTTGTTTTGAGTAAAACAAAAGGAAGTGAAAATGCATTTTTTGTAACTTACAAACTAACCTAAAATGAAAAGAATACTTTCGTTTTTTTTTTTTTTTTTTGCTCAGGGGCGGAGGCTTTGAGATGGCAGCAATTGAGGGTTGCATTGAACAGCATCAAACATGGAGCTGGAGCACCCTCTACTTATCACAAGTCAAAATGCAGTTTTTTTTTCCAAAATCCTCACACTTTATTTGCCTGTAACTCTCTGAGAACGAGGCCAGGGTCCCACTCTCCAGAATTTTAACATAAACCATGAGAAAGGAAGCAGCTTTAAAGGCTTCATCAACTATGACCAACCGCCGTCACCGCTAACCCGTGTTATACAGGCTTCAGTTATGACACCCTCAAAGGGCTGCCCCTGGGAAGGCGGGCGACAAGGAGGGGTTACAAGGGGGGAACAGGGCCTCAGAAGTTTCCCACCTTCCCTTGAACCATAGCTGCACACCCTCGGCAGGAGGCAGCCAAGGCTGGCTTTGAAAAATAACACCTTTGTGATCCCCTGTCTTTGGGGATGGACCGTGGCCTGCAGATGGCTCTGAATTTCTCTGCATGGATGGATGAAAAGGAAAGACAGGAGAAGGGAAAGAGGGAAAAGACATATTGAACACTGTAGCACCAGGATTTTTCATTCTTCAGAGGTCTTGCAGATATTTTTTTTTATCCCTTTTAAAAAATTTTATTCAAAACCATATTTATTGTACTTTAGTAATTTGAACTGTCCTTTGAGCACAGATGCAACAAATTTTTCCTGAGTAAAACATTAAAATGTGTCAAATATCTGTACAGTATCTTGTAATGTATGCCACAAAATCTAAAAAATGGATGTCATTTTGTAAAGTGGTGTTATAGCGCAGCATGAAGTAATGCATAAAAAGTATTTATTTATGGTTTATCTATATTCTTTTACAAATAAAGATAATAAAAGTTTGGTCAACATTTTTATTAAGCCCTCTTCATTTATTTCCCCAAATAAATCAACAAACTGCCTTCAGAAGTCATCTGAGTAGCAAGAGTCCAGTGAGGGATTCAGAATTTTGTTAGAGAGCCTCAATGAACAAACAGCATTAAGACCTAACACAGCAGACAGGTCACTGCTTACTTTTTGGAAAGGTTTAGAGCAGGGTTCGATTGTTTAACAACATCCAGACTTTGAATATTTCACAGAGCACTGTTTAGTCTGACATCTGAATATGGAAACAACAAGCCTAAGCCACAGATCAATCTAGACATGGTCATCGATCAAAACTTGACAAGCAAAGCAAGGTGAGCATTGATCAGAGAAGTGCTCAAGAAGCCCATGGTAACTCCATAAGAGCTGCATTTGTTGGTAGCATCTTGGGTGTGTATCGGAACGTTTTAGAGTAAACGCTGAAACCCTGCTTGCCTTTAACTGAGGCTTATCTATTGTGCTTTGTTACAGTGGCCCAGTCAAAGTCCAGACCTAAACCTCATTGGGAATAAGTAGCAAGACTTTCCTAAAACATATTTGCTAATCCTCTCTTCTCATTCAGACTGACTTGAGCTATTTGAATTTTTGAGAATGGGCACTCTAGTCTCTGGAAGTAGAGACACTTCCTAAAAAAGAGCTTTACAACCACAAAACAGGCTTCAATTGGAAGGCCTTTTAATTTAAGCCTGTTTTGTGGTTGCCATGACCCAGACAACTCAGACGTTACACAGTAGGCAGTAGGAGCTGTAGTTGCTCTGAACAGTTGGGGTCCAGTTACAAAGCTGGCCCAGTCCAGGGATTAGTAAAACTGACTAAATTTACAATTTGTATGTTCATTACCATTTACACTTTTAATACTGACAAACCTGAATTTTCCTGTTGTGGGACTGTAAAGGATATTCTATTCTATTCTGTTCTAGAAAAGAGCAGACAACGTAAGGCATTTGCAGGAAGTATTTGACAGAAGAGTAAGTAGTTCCAAACTGCATTGATTGATAAAATAAAGCACAAAGAAGAAAACCTGTCTTAATCTCAGTTAATCTCAGTTTGGTGTTCTAAAGCAATTTTGCACCTGAAACCAACTAGACAATTTGATTTTATTCTGCCTTTGCCTTCTTGATTTTTCTCTCTTTTCTTATTCTTGCACTGCTCTTGTGTCACATCTTCTTTCTGTTCTTAGCAGGCTGGGATGGAAACGCATTCACACTGCAAGGGAACTGCTCTTGTGTCCATACAAACCATGCTGAGACCAGTAGTTGTAACCTTGGTGGATTGTGGTTCTGTGGTCGGTTTCAGCATCTGGGATGGGTTAGCACTGGCTTTATCTGCTCCAGAAATTGAACTCTTGCAAGTTGAAAAGTATTTCAAAAAGTTTAATGTGATAAAACTGTTGGTGTTACTATTCAAAAGGGGGCTAAAATCACTGTTTAGATTTTTGTTTCTCACTATGTGTTGGTTGAGTACATGAAATCACAACAGTATGCCTTAAAGTTTCTGCTTCTAATTTAACAAAATGTAAAACAAATTTTATTTAGTGAGAATACTTCTACAAGCCTGTGATTAAAAACACACAGACTTAAAGAGACAATACTGTGTGGAAAATTTTCTGCTATTGTTGGCTCAGACTGCTTACAGCCATGAGGCAAAAACATACTGAACTTTGAAAATTAGGTTTTGGTTTCAACTGAATGTGATTAGCAACACTTTGTTGTCTGTTCAAAGATTGAGGATACAAAAGGTCTATCCCACCATATTCAATGATAAATATACTAAATGTTGAGATAATGAAAGTATCACAATGTATACATTTTTTTTAGGCACAAAAGGTTTATATACCAGCAATTTGTTTACTTGTTTATTTGAACTTCAAAATGCATTGGTTCTCACCCACAACAAGTGAAGTTAAAGCTCTGAAATACGAGTATTCTGTTTGAAAATCAGGACGAGCGTAGGTCTGGGAGAAGGCAGTATCTCGCTTGTGTTGCTTCCAAACAGCTGTGGTTGCCTCCTTTGTGTTATTTGGAGGGCCTGTTGCCCCCTTCCCTATTCACGGCTTTCAAACCAGTCTCACTCACTTCTCACTCCGTGGGTTCCTCCTCACAGGTCATAAATTAAGCCCAGAGAGGGGAGGCTAGAGATCAGAGAGGGAAAGGAGAAAAAAAAAGATCAGTCAGGGCCTTATTTTAGTTCACAGTTAAAGATACATATCAAAAATGATGTCTTAAAGTTCCCTAGAGCAACTTACAAGAATTTTATTCTAATTAAATTCAACTTGCAAAGACGTATTTGCAGTTTTAGAAGCTTAGCTGAAGGGTTCGGGTTCATCTTGTTGCTGTTTACAATATGCTATTTTAATGACCACAGCTCCTGGATAAGACGCTCTGCGATGCTGTGCATATGTTGCAAGAAGGAGGGTGGGTTGTGGGGTCACAATATGGTTATGGTAACTGAAAACAGCCAATCCTGTCAAAATAAAGCCTACTTGTGGTGAATTAAACCCAGCACACCTCAAACAATCTTTATGTTGCCAAGGACTTGAGTTAAGATGGAGCATCTTATTTTCGATTCCTATGTTTAACTTGAAAAGGCATAATAGACACATTGTATGCGGTAAGGTTGGCATAACATACTACAACAATGACTCAATGACATGAATAGGAGAAATATTGCACAGTTCAGCGGCTCACTTCACGAGCTGTTATCCTCTTTTGTGATATGGAGAGATCAAAATTATGAAATATCTCGCAGCACATGTGGGATCTATTCAGGGATGTCACAAAAACTCCCACTGCAAAAAAAAAAAAAGCGTTAAATGGCTTTGCATGGGTGTGTACGGAACCATATGGACACCTCCACATCTCCTCATTTCATACATGTTTCTTTTGACATCAATAATGCCTCGGTATCCAGTGGCGTCTGGAACGCATCCAAAACAATTATAAAGTTGCCTTGGAAACTGAGGTCCTGTGCCAGGGCGAGGCATACTGTCTGTGCTCAGATAACCACATGGAAAGTCAGAGCAAACAAAGCACTTGACAGGGGTGCAGAAATGAGAGAAATGAAGAGACGGAGGGAGGTGAGGGATGGGCAGAGGTGGAGAGACAAAGATGGAACAAAAGCTGGGGTTTTTAGGAGAGATTAAAAAATATAAAGGATTATTTGTAATATTTTTGAACTAATGTGTGAATATTTAAAGAAAAAACCTCTGTTACCAAAATTCCATTAAAAAAATAAAACAACAAAAAAAATATATCTAGACTAAAGATCGAAATGATGTCAAGGTTAAGGTTCGGCAACACAGCCCCTCCAGTGACACACTCAATTTTCCATGTATAACATAGGGGTTGGATGCATCATAACCTTATATGCTAACCTAATGAACAAGAGGATGAAAGTGGTGTAATGGTTTTTTTTTACATTCATCTTTAGGCTCCTCATTATGCGGCCAATCTGACAACCTCGTTAGGAGTGCACGAAAGATTACCCAAGTGGATAAAGAGCACTACCTTTACAAAAAATAAAAGCAGAGAAGAAGAAAGGAAATCTTAAAACAGGTAGGAATGTCAAGAGCAAAGCTCCTATGATTGGTACACACACGCATATTATCCAAAGGCATTACCCTGGTGGGAGTAAGTGGGCTGTGGGAGTCAGTAAGTCAGTCTGACTGGCTTTCAAAGACCCCTGACAGTCCAGTCTGTTTATTCAGATGAGAGCGACTGTTTCAGTCACTGCATCACTTTGTTTTGATCACACTGATGAAAAACATGTGTTTTGTAGATATATATGTGGATTTCAGAGGATTATAAAGAAATATGTTCCTTCAAGTCTTATCGTATAAACATTTTTATTTTGCAATGTATAAACATAAAAAAGGCCAATTGTTTTACCTATAACAGTTCACTATAAGCGATTGCCATAAGATGAATCAATTAAAACACATTTTTAGGCATTTGCACCTGAAGTGTCAGCAGATCTGCCTGTGAGTCATCATTTGTTCTCATTAGCGTTGCTTGAAAAAATATCAGTAGCGCTTGAGAAAATCAGGTAATTTGTATTCGCAAATAAGGATACTCGACCCACAAGCAGCACACCATTTATTAAGCAGCAGCAACTACATTTGTGGGTTCAGTGCAGCCCTTTGTACCTAAAGAGGTAGCTTCTGCACTGGGCTATAGAGCATTTAGCTCAACACTGTCCTCTAGGGGAAGCAAACCATCATAACACAAATGTAGAGTTATTTGTGAAAACATTTGAATGATTTAATAGTTAATACAGTTTAAGTATTGAATATGCTTTTACTCAACATCTTACTCTAAGAAATTATTATGCTTTACTTATTTTATGACTAATGTGTAAGAGTTTTAAGCTTGACATTTACTCTCAGTCTATTCTGCAAGTTAAGGCAATGTGAACACTAGAGTCTTATTATTGATTCTGTCACTACTTCCTAAGCACAAGGATCAAGTAAACTAATCTTTAAGAATTAGTGATTCTATAGAAAAATTGTTTCTTTTTGATAAAAGAAAATTCACAAGGACAAAACCACATTTTAGAAGAGGCAATTATCAAAATATATTATTAATTTACTGCAATCCTCCTTCCTCCGCTAAGCAAGAAAAGATTTCCAGATATTGTTTTTGAAGTATAAGGTACAGAATAGTTTTTAGGGTAAAGAAAGATGATCAGGTCTGACTCAGACCTGCGCGATAATCAAGAACATATTTAAATACAATACTTGTATGTAAAACTGCAATAAGAATTTGGGCTATGATTCCGCTACATTTTCCTTACAAGTTATTACTTTACCATTTTGCCATGTGCTCACTACTACCATTAAACTGGACATATCCCTTTTTACCATTATAAACAACATAGATGCCTCTATATTGACAAAGATAATGATATTCTACCAAATATTGCAACAAAACACTTTTTTTTCAGATTTAAAAAATTGGAGAACCTAATATTGTAAGTACAGTTTCACAAATAGTACAGTTCTGCAAGAGACTAGGATTTTAGCTACAGTATGGATTATTTTAGCAGCTGATTAATGTATTGATTATTTTATTAATTATTCTAAAAATAGATACTTTTAGTAAACCAACAATCCCTAATAAACAAATTTTTGAACAGTAAAAAACAACATTTTATTGCACATGTTAAAGGAGCTTGGCCATATACCATTATTTTTTTTTTAATAAAAGAAGAATTATGAAAAAAATGGAAAAGTGAATTAAAGCAAGTATATCCCATATAAACCTTCATGAAATAGAAAAAACAAAGAACCTAAGGGTAACATTACTATCAGTAATTTCAGAACTTGAAAGGCCGTGTACTCAAAAGAACAACAATGTATCCCTGATCCTGCACAAAATTTTAGCCAAAAGTGAAAAGGTTGAATTGTAAACCTCAACAGCTTTTTCTCTATGAGAAACCCAGATCTAGTCAGAGGCCTTCCTACAAAGCTTTACACCTGGATAGCGATGTACCAAGATTTACACGCAGTTTATTTTGTCTTTGGTCTCTGTTGCATTTCTCTTCTTGTCATCTGTTTTTCTCCTTTAATGATCCTTAAAAACCTGCTTGGGCAGCAGCAGGTAGTAGGGATATCAGATCATGTGTTTTAACTCATAATAGATTGTGTAAATAGGATTTTTTTAACCAAACCCAAAAAATCTATGAATCAAGAATACCTGCTTTAAGCTTCCATCAACAAGATGTAAATGTTTCCCTGTTTTCAACACGGTTGTCCTCCTTGGTCGTCTCCCATCAAGTCCGCTTTCACTCAAATAAAGTTGGACGGTGAGATTTTGACACTGATGTTTGGGCTCGAAGCTCACCTTTCATCTCTCTATAAGTTTTTCTGGGATCCGTTGTTACCATTTGTATTATCCCTCTTTTTGATTGTCAGAAATGTCTCTCTTGCAGCCAGAACAGTGACTACCTGTAGTCCTTTACATAGGCCCACTGATTAACTGTGATGCTAATAGTTGACACACCTTAATTTAACATCTTCCTTTGGTCACATTATTTTCAGCCCCCCCCCCCTTCATGGATCCACTCATTACCTTGTTTACATACGTTTTTAAGTCTCGGGTCAATTATTATTTGTCTGGCCAATTATTTCTGCCATAGCAAGCACCATCAGAAACACTTAGATATGTTGTCAAAGTTGTCATGAGCATAAATTAAGAAGGATAAATAAAAATAAATCTTTCTGTTGGATACAATGTTTTATCTAACACAAATATCCTTGGTCAAAGGATATTCTAGAAGCTTATTGTCATCATAACTTAGCTTTTATTTGCATTTATTTCTTTGTATATGATTTTTAAAGGTTTCTGGTTTTCTTATAAAATATGTTGATACTATTTCTTATACAGAATACGAGGGATGCACCGATTATAGGTTTACGATTTCCAATTCCCAAACTTTAAAAAGCCTGTCAAGCCAATTCCGATTTTGACCAATACAGACTTCCTTTGAAAACCCACACTGTCAGTTGTTGTAAGATCACAAGATATTTCAACCTTATCTTACTGAAAAAAAAACATTAACCATAGCACCTGAAACAATAAAAATTTGAAAAATACATGCAATAAATCAAAGTTTAAGGCATTGACAGTGGGTGGTTTCAAGACCTTTACAGAGGTTGATTTGATTGGCAAAAAAGATCAGTTTCACATTTAAGTATCGCCGATCACTGATCTACCAAAATGAAGAAAATTGAGGCTGATTGATTGGACAGCTGATAAATTGGTGCAATACTGTGAAAAACCTTTAATAAAATTTCAGAATTAAAATTGGTAACATTGGTTTTCCTAAGGAGCAGTAAATAAAAAAAAATGTCTTCTAAAAAACTTAGTTTTGGTGTAATGTATATGTCATGGTCAGCAGCTGAAATCAAGCCATTTTATTTTGGTTGAATAAATCTTAGAAGAAGTTTGCTACATCTGGAAAATATAATAATAATATATATGTAATGAAAACCCCTTTATAATCCTTTACCTTTTACAAATCTTTTCACATTCCATTGACAGAGATTGGTGTATTTTGGTGCATATACAAGACTGGTGCATTGCTTTAAAGCAATAGGTTAAGGGTACATAGTTTTTATTTTTATTGTCTTTGTAACTTTTTTATGATTGTAAAGGGGATTGTATATAAAAGCTTTTACTATAAAAAGCCATCTTTCACTGTACAAACAGCAGTTAATTTTGTGTAAGCATCTAAAATGGATTTAGCAGGATATGAGTTGACCATTCTAACTCATGAAAAAAGCTACAATCCAGACTGCTTCATTCTAGCTCTGGTTGTATGAAAAGGATTGTTGTATTACTTGAAAAGCCTTAGTCTTAAATTATGTTGCTTTTGGATGTGAATGTCTTTTTGCTTTATATTTTTTCCACCCACTATTGTCTTCCCAAGACCCTATGAAATATTTTCTGCCAATAAAACGCATATAGCTGTCTGTTCTATACTATTGTATTATTTGAATGGAGCAAAACTGTGAAATAAATTAAATATACCATCTTAATGAACTGGGGACCCCTCCCTTTTATTGTTATAATTTTATTTGATTATTTTAATAATTATTTATTATATTTTATTATTGTTATTATTATATATTTTTTAAAGAAAAATCAAGAAGTTACCTATATTTGAAGAATAAGAGTGATTTAATAATTTGAATAAAAGAGGATGTATCATGCCTATACAAAAAGGTGAGTAAGATAGGCTCAGTAGGACCTCAACTAAACACTGAACTGCCATGAGGCAAACATTGAACTGGCTCCCAATCCACAAGCCCCCTCATCCATCAGTATTACTGCAGTCCAGTATTTTCGAATTTTTATTAAATTTATTCTTGGCCGACAAAGCTCCAGACTTGAATCTTACCTTAATGCAAGACAATAAAGGTTAATTTCAAGAGGTCATCAAAAGGTCCTAATCTGTTCCTTTAAAAAATGAGCTTACCTGAAAAGGTCTGTGTGAGCAATATTAACTACAAACCTGAGTAAGTTTCATCAATCCTGTGCAAATAAATGTACTAGAAATCTAGAGTTTCCCAAACCTTTTGCCCAAAACCATACTATTTAAAAAAATATTCTAAGAAATTCTGAGAAACGTATATACAATTCAAAATTTGGAGATAATACAAAGCAATGAAAAAGTATTATCTTTCCATTCTGGTATTTAGGTAAATATTTTTTTCTTAACATCAGAGTTATTACGATCATTTCAGTTGTACATACATTAAATGTTGTATTTGAACAGCACCTAAAAACAGAAAATACACAGACAAAAGTTATTTGCTGTGGCATAGCACCATAAAGGGATGCAAAGAAAAATTGGACTACAAACCCAAACTAATGTTTTAATTAACAGTTTAGATAGATAGAAAAACACACCTCTAAAAATGTGATTTAGGCTAAAGCAACCTAGGGTTTCGGCATTTTAGTCTCTTGGGAATCTGTTCCATTAGTGGACTATAAGGACTAAAAACTGCTTCACCACGTCTTGCTGTGGTTATGCAGAGAAAACGAACAGATTCCGAAAAAGTTTGAAAACGAGACTGTAACGTAAATTGGTACTAAGCTACTGTGTAATTGACTGAGGAAGTATTCTAAAGTCTATTTTCTAAAACACAGGAAGCAGGTGTTAATTCTTTAAAACTGATGTCCTAATTCAGACCCAGTCTAGTCGGTTTGCTTCTGTGGCTTTTAAATGAACTATTATCCCATTGGCGCAGAGAAGTAGGAAACGTAGTGACGTTGTCCAATCAGATTACAGGTTTATTTCATAGCTTTGCTTCCATTCTAAGCGGCCCGTTATTATTGGAAGTACCAAGCTAAAATTCGGTAAGTATTTTTGATCCTCGAGTTATATTTCTTTGTTCATAAGTGGGGTGTCAATCATGAGTTCATACATGTGGAAAGAGCTGGATATGGGTCGTTTTTTACGAGCGTTTGGATAAAGAGGTGGGTAGATTGGATGTCGGTGTGCGCTCGCTCCCCCCAGCTGACTAGACATTCGTGGAGAGTAAACATGGTAAAACACGATTCGCCACCGAGATCCCCACTGATGTAACCTCCACACGGAACAGACACAACTGTCGTGCCTTTTTTCTTCCCGAGTTCACGTTAAGGTCTTTTTGTTAAACTGGGTAAAGTGGGAACATTTTCCACGCTGATGTATCAAGAAACGGTTCACTCCCAAATATAACCAGGGATGTCTTTGTCGCTCACCAGCACATAAAACCTTAGCTCTTAGATCCCCGGGTGAGACTGATGACTTGATAGGGACCCCACTTCCTGACAGTTTATTTCATTTAATATACTTAATTGAAAGCTGAGGCTAATGATATCACCTTTTGTTCCCTTTGGTTGGATAGCATTCCTTTATGACTGTGACCCAAATAAGCACAAGATGGTGCCAGTTCGCTGTTTTGAAACAGTTTCCCACTCATCAACAGGTCTCCCAGCATTTTGAAGACATGAATATGTACGCTGTGCCCAGCCCAGGAATACCCGGATGTCCCCCAGGATTAGAGTACCTGACACAGGTATATACATGTTGTTAAACTGAATCTAAGAAACAGTAAAAAAAAGATGTAATTGGGAGTTTAACTTATTTAATTTCTTTTAATTATTTTAAAATTGTAGTCTTTCTATATTATATTAATTCATTACTATACATGATTATTTATTTTGAGTTTGTTCATTGTTCCTAAGTAGTCAGCCTATGGGGACAGTTGGGAATTGTCGCAATAAGTAATTTTTATCCAATTGGTTCAACTTATATTGATAACACTTATACTGTATATTGGATGCACAGCCTTACAAAGAAAAAGCATGCAGATTCAAGAGCTGCTCCCAAGATTTAT
>JAUZNJ010030104.1:0-12093 GCA_034780135.1 Jordanella pulchra
ATATTATATTATATTATATTATATTATATTATATTATATTATATTATATTATATTATATTATATTATATTATATTAGCTGCTTTACAGCCTGAAAATAAAATAAAATGTTTGAGAGTTTGAACCATTTCATGCACAGAAAATGCCAACAACTTTAAAGAGATATTTTGTTTATTAACAAGTAAGCAAACAACACTACAAAATAACAGGATATTTCAACATGCACAACTGTTTCACCCACCGCCACTCTACTTGCATTTGTTTTTCAGTCCATTTTTGCCAAAACAACTTCCCCCCCAGCATGATGATGCCACTGCTACGACTGTTTTAACAGCATTCTTGTGTTTGGTTTAGACAAGGCAACTTGTCTTCATTGGTGGCTGCAAAGTAAAATTTTAATCTCCTCTCAGCAAATATGCCTTTTAGCAAATCAAAATATGCCTTCTCATTTCTGATATAAAATAGTGGCCTTTTTTCTGGGGTTTGTTTATAAAAGGGGTGACAAAAAAGTGGGTTTGAATGCAGGAGTTGGCGCTGTAATTAATTGCCTTCAAAAGTGCTCCTTATCATTAGGAACACATTGCAATCTACTTTTTCTACAGATACAGCTTTAGTAATTTTGCATTATATCTTTTCATACTTTGAGTTATTTAAACCAAAAAGTAAAATGTGTCTCTCATCTGATCAAAACAACTTCTTCCTTATTGTTTGCTGTCCCCAAACCTCAAACTTGACTTCTTTTGGTTTCCTTGTAATAGTATTTTATAACAAATCCCGGTCTATCCTAACAGAATACAATAAGTACCCTCAGACATACAACACTCTCACCTGCACAAACAGCTTGTCCATATTTGTTGTGCTTTGGGTGTTTGTCTGCAAATAAACTGTGTGGGAGAAATGAGGGTTGGATTCCTGTAGCAACAGACAGCATCTGTACAGTAACAACATGCAGAATAAGAAAATGACATCAACACAGGTGCTCACAGCATAGTTACTAAAGGGAGGTTGGTAATTACTAGTGTTTCTTTCTTTTACAAAATATGAAAATGTTTCCATTATTTTTTTCAAGTGAACAAAAATGCAGTTTAGGTGGAAGAAGGGGAAATATTTAGGTGTATCGATTTATCACTCTATATATGCTCTCTGTGCAGGCCACTGCCAGAGGATGGAGATGTCAACTCATGTGGCCTTACTGACAACAGAAGCAGTAAGTGAAGTCAATAATACATTTTAGGTTGCATAGCTTAAAGTGTTAACTTGCAACTGCCCACTCTCACAGATCCTCCCACCAGTCTGAATGTCGGGGACTCCATCAACCAGAGAAAGCGTCGCACACTGGTAGCGCCCGACATGAACCTGTCCTTGGATCAGAGTGAGGGCTCTGTTCTGTCAGATGACTTCCTGGAAACGCCCGATGACCTGGACATCAACGTTGACGATATTGAGACTCCAGATGAAACCGACTCACTTGAGTTCCTGAACAACGGCAATGAGCTTGAGTGGGAAGGTCAGAACAGAGGCTGTCAAACAGGCTTTTTTTTCTACCTCCTGTCTACTATTTGGACGCCACATCATGGTAACCACTTCAGAATGAGCCATAGAAAGATGAGGATAGAAGAAACCAGGTAGTACTGGGAGGCATGAATACTTGGATCTGATGTACTGATAGCTCTCCTTGAATAAAAATAATATTAAGTATGCTTCTTTTTATTCTTTCATTAAAAACTTTATTAGTCAAAAAATAATCATTCAAAGGTACAAGGAATTTAAAAATGCTTGTTGGACAAAATGATTATTTCATAATTTCATAATATTAATGCCCAATGAAGCAAATTGTTTGTAGAAAATGTTTTACAAACTGAATAAAATCTACAGATAACTACTTATGCTGCTTGATGTCGTCTTATTTTGTTCCTCTTTTCTTCTTTAGATGACACTCCTGTGGCCACAGCTAAACGTCTTCCAGGTGAAGGTGAAGATGAGAGAGATTCCTCTGGTCGCCTGTGGCGAACAGTGATCATTGGCGATCAGGAGCAAAGGATTGACATGCAGACCATCAGACCCTACCTGCGAGTCGTTACCCATGGGGGTTAGTTTCTGTCTGTGGAACTGAGTTAATAAAAAACAGACAAGTGATTCCGAAACAAAAAAATCTAATAGGGTTTGACCCTAAGTACAATCACAACAAAGCAATAATGAGTTTGTGATTTAACAAGAACTACAAAGGATACCGGTGTCTTCAATGTGTCTTTCTTTCTTCTCAGGTTATTATGGTGAAGGTCTGAATGCCATCATTGTGTTTGCAGCCTGCTACCTCCCTGACAGCAGCTGTGATGACTACACATACATCATGGAGAATCTGTTCCTGTAAGTTCATGTGTTGCCTTACAGCTACATACTACATCCTGAGAACCGTTTTTATTTGGCTCTTTATTCCAATTTTATTTTATTTTTTAGGCTAATGTAATGAAAGTAAAGTCAAACATCCAATTCATGCTTGCAAATTCTCTCTCCTTCATTTAGATAAAACACTAAACAAAAACAAGTTTGATTAAAGCATCTTATCTTCTGTCTTGTCAGGTATGTTGTTAGCAGCCTGGAGCTACTGGTTGCTGAAGATTATATGATTGTTTACCTGAATGGAGCAACTCCTCGCAGGAAGATGCCGGGAATAACCTGGCTAAAGAGATGCTACCAGATGATTGACAGAAAGTAAGAAAAGCATCATTGCAATTAAACTGGAACAACAGCCAAAGCAAAAGAAATGATGATGTAAATAAAAAAATATATATTAACGAATGGAAGCTCATTAACCCTTTATCTTTGCCTTTGTCTGTGTAGACTGAGGAAAAACCTTAAGTGTTTGATCATCGCACATCCAACATGGTTTATCAGAACTGTCCTTGCCATCTCAAGACCTTTTATAAGGTTGGATCTATCTAATCTAAGTCTTTCTACCTTTAGATGATAATTATTCAACTCTAATGTGATGAGAATATTAAATAATATTTGGACTAAGAAGCAGGAGGTTTCCTATAGTTCTCTTTCATTTATCCAGCCCTATAATTAACATACATTTAAAATTAACTTAACAACTGAGGATTTTTTTTCCTACATTATTTCTCTGACCTCTGATCTAGAAATCATATCTGGAGCAAAATGGATTGTTTAAAGTTAACAAATCTATTTTATGGATCGCATTGTTCAACGTGTGAAGTCAAGCACCCTGACCCACCCAACACAACTCATATTGCTTACCCGGGGTCAATGTTGTGCTCCAATGCCTCTTAAAAACCAAAGTGTTTCGATAAGTTCATTTCTACCTATAATTTGACTTGTTGGTGTTTTCCACAGTGTGAAGTTCATGGATAAGATCCGATATGTTCACACCCTGGAGGAGCTCAGTCTCATCATCCCCATGGAGCACGTTCAGATCCCTGAATGTGTGCTGCAGTAAGTCTTCTCTACCACCGGGGGTCACTGTTGAGATGCCACACAGGTCTTACGCAATCGTAGTCGACCATCCACAGACAGGAGAACATGAATAAATGAATCAACTTCCATTTTTGGTTAATGATCATAACCCTTACGTTTGTATGAAAAGACAGGTCCTAAAGCACATGATTACAAAGATCCAGAGAATATGTATCAGTTAATTTTACAAAATTTAAGAAATAGGTTTAAGCAAAAGTTTTTTCTCTCCTCTTCTATAGGAATATCTTATGTCACAAAAAAATCTGCAAATTAAATTATAGTCCTACATTATTCAAACCATTTTATAACTTTCACCTTTTCTTTTTTTTCA
The DNA here is from genome assembly GCA_034780135.1 of Jordanella pulchra. Taxonomy (NCBI): domain Eukaryota; kingdom Metazoa; phylum Chordata; class Actinopteri; order Cyprinodontiformes; family Cyprinodontidae; genus Jordanella; species Jordanella pulchra. Next base: position 3,804 of record JAUZNJ010030104.1, read on the forward strand.
ATATCATATGTATAAGCAGCCTCAAATGGAACATGCGATGACATCACAGTTGAGTCTTTTAGGAGGTGATTCTGCCACACATGGAGATCCTTTCCTTGCTGTATTGCAAAAGATTATATTTAATGTGATGTATGAACTCTGGATCAACTGCAGCTGTCTGATCGTTTTAGGCAGACGTCTAGAGACACCACTGCAATAATCCATTCTATTAAGGATGAATGTATTCATTAGTTTTTTAATATCCTGTTGAAAAATTAGTCCTTTAATCCTGGACATGTTCTTATGTAATAAAAGGGCAACTTTGTTACTGTCTTTATGTTCTTCTGAAGGTACAGGTTTGAGTCCATAACTGCAACCAGATTTAGAGCATGATTGGTGGTTTCTAGTTGTATTAACCTGAGCTGTGTGCTAACTTATACTATTTAGTGCTGCCCGGAACATTTTCAGGTAGCGTCGCCAAGATCTGACTTGAAATTTATGGAGCAAACTTTCATAATGAAAATATGATTAAGCCGTTTGACTTTCTCTTTCATAAACAATGGTGTTAGGACCATCATTTAAAGGTTGAGAAATGGATGTTTAAGTTTAAGCTCCTATTTCATTCGTTTATTTTAGCAGGTAATATAACTGAGATACAAGCTGAACACTTGACAAGTGGAAATATAAAGACAAATGTTGCTTGATGTTGAAAACATGCTTCCTGCAGATAAACTGCACAAGAAGCGGTCCACTACTGCTATTCTATCCATGGCTTGCTTACAGACAGACTCAAATACATAAATCCATCCTTCTTAAATCTTGAATAGATGTCCCTCAGTGAGGTGTGGTGGAGCTGTACAGATTTTTTTTTAGCCATAACGAAAATTATTTGTCTTCATTTTTAATAAACTAAAACAATAATTGTATGCACAGTTGATACATCTGTTTAAATTAATTGGTCAGCTCATCCATATATAGTTTCATGGACATTTTTAATTATCAAGAAGTGAAACACTGTTTCAATAATAAAAAAAGATCTTGATCTTATATTTATAAGTTGCTTTGAAGGTGTAGTGTAACATTTGGCTACACATCAGTGAAATGTTCCCAGAGTCGAATTTTGACGGATATTTTATAATGTTGGAGTGCACACACACAGAAGAGGGTGAGAAAAAAACTGATGTGAAGAAGGTACCCAACATCCAACATTTAGGAGATCTGGGTAATAAAACTCTGACACACTGTATCCTCAAAGGAACAAGATAAGGCTTTGAAAGAAGCAAGGGTAATAGAACTCTGCTTGAGATGGGGGGAAGTCAGTTCACATGAGGGTCAGCACATGGTCAGGGGAATCAATTCACATAAGGAGGAGAATGATATTTAAAGTCATGCACAAAATACTAAATAAGTAAGAAAATATAAAGTCATGCACAAAACTTCCCACAACACTACTCAGCTGGGTCCAAGATGCAACCAAATAATCGTCAGTTTGACAGGAAGTTACAGAGCTCTTCATCATTAGGTCAGCTCTAAGCAGCACATGAGCAAAAAAAATAAATATCTTATAGTTTGATGCCACTATGGTCATATTTGTCTTTACTCCTCAAAACAAATGTATTGTCTTTGTAGCCAGTTATACATTTCTTCTACTATACTTCTACTTTTATTTTTCTTGCACTTCTTTGTCTTGTCTTGGAGCCATTCATATATAGGAAATGTAAAGGTAGTAATGAAAAAAAAAACATTCAAATAAATAACTTTACACAAGTTGAAATCAACAAAAATGTTTTTTAGTCTCTATCAAATGAACCACATAAAGCCAGTGTTTTCTGCACTTCCATGGTTTTTAGGGTATTTGCTCCAGGAGAAGCTAAAGAATATAATTTTTCTTTTTATTTAGTTCTGGAAAACAACGTGTGATTCAATGTGATTCTTGGTGGTTCTTGGTTAAATAAAAATAGCTTTTTATCCCAGGGTCTTTGAGTCATTCAGATGTTTGAAATAGTGAACTATTTTGACATTCAAGCAGCAGAATCATGCATCAAAATTGGCTTTGTTAGGCTTAGAAATGTTTCTACAAGGTATTTTTAAAGGCCTTGTTTAACAATAATTAAAATGTCTCAAGCATGTTAATTAGACAGAGAACCACCTAATTTAAATGTGCTCAAATTCCCCCAAGAAGAGAGACCAAAAAGGAAAAACATTAAACACAGCTTTTATTCTACTTATATCTTCTAATTCCATAATCAAAATTCTGGCCTGACCTCTGAGTAGTGGTTTTAATTTGCTGACATTATTAAAGTTTTATGTGAATAAAATAGTCTCTGAAACTTTAAAATTGAGAGAAGAACCGTTGAAAGCAGCCAACACATTCAGCAGCTTTTAAATATATTTTAAGAAGAACCTTTTATGCTCTCAAGAGAAAGTAAAAAAAGTATGTTTATATGTGTTCTTCTCTTGATTTGTAAAGGTATGATGACGAGAAAATAAAAGCTCAAAAATTGAGGTAAGCCACAGATTTTTGCAGGATTTTCTTTAAAAAAAATCGAAACTTTTTTTACCATGATTAAAATGTGTCATATTGTTTTGTGTTTTGTTTATTTGTTTTATACTACAGACAGGAACAAGAGCAGCACCAGCAGATCAAGTCCAATCTTCCTAGAGAAAGGTGACCTCATTTTGCAGAACGTACAGTCTGCTTCATGCAGCTATGTTATGCAAGACCCTCACATCTCTTTCTTTAGATCTATTTCAGTCATGCTATTAATCAGTTATAGAACTCCTGTTAGTTTTTTGGGATTGTCAGCTAGTCCTTAATAAAAAAACAGCTCAAAAATAATAATGCCTAATTATCGTTTTCTTTCAATCTTGTTTTTTTAGGCCAAAGTCGATGTTAGCAGACGTTGGCCGTGACATCTGACATTAAGATAAAGGGTCCCTGTCATTCAACTGTCCATCATTAACTCTGCACCCAGGATTGCAATGTCAGCTCTCTGTAACGTATATCTGACACACAGGAAGATTTCTCTTTTCACATACGTTTGCTTATGTGTGCAGACGACACACGATACAGCAAATTAAATCCTAGAGGAAAGTCCATCGGGGGTTTTGGACGCCAGCTTTCCTGAAGATTGATTTGAGTCTTATCCTATAAAGATCCTCTTCTAACGCCGTCATTTTCATTGAATGTACAAAATAACATAAGGACCTTGCAAAAGTATTCATTGACCTTCAACTTTTTTGGGTTGTTCTCATGCTACACCTCTTATGATGTCTTTTGTGAAGAAAAAAAATCTAGTCAGTTGTTTTTTTTCTCTGAAACCCCTAAATAAAACCCAGCACAACTTCAAAAACTACCAAGCAAATTAGCAACTAGTTTTCCCAAGAGTATTTTAACCTTAGTGTAGATCCAGGCATTTTATTAAGCCCAAGGAGGTTTCTCAGAGAGCATTAATGAAGACACAGCATGAGGAAGATCAAGGAACACAGCAGACGTGTCAGGGATTAAGCTTTTGAGGACTTTAAAGCAGGTTTAGGTTATGAAAAAAAGGCTTTAATTTCTTTGGTGATAAATGTCAAGACTACAAACTCACCAAGATAAGGCTGCGCGTGATAATAAAGGAAAGGCACAGGAAATCAGGTTTGCATTACTGCCCAAGTCATGAAGGCAACACAAGACATACTTGATGTAAAACTCTTTCTGTGGAAACTGTACAAACACGTTGATAAAATGGTGTTGGCAGCATCTTGCTGTTGTGATACTTTTCTTCAGCAACATTAGAGAAGCTGTTATGAGCTAATATAAATCTAAATTCAGGATGACCTGTTAGAGGTTACTAAAGAACAAAGGTCCTAGATATTCAGTCAAATTACCTGTGGGAAGGTTTAGATCAAAATGTATATATAGTATGACCAGAAGTAAAGATGGGATCGTATAAGAAAAAAACTAAAAATAATCTATTACGTTTCTTTTATTTCACAAATATGAATTATTTTGAGTTGATTTGTTAGCATTAGATTTAGATGAATTACTTGTTTTGTAGGTGGACAATACGTCAAAGACTTAAAGGAGTGTTAATACTTTAGCAAGCCCTGTAGATTAGGATTTGGTTGCAATCAAATATGTTTTCACATAGAAAGGTCAGCCAAAGGATGATTAAAGGAACAACTGTATTTGTTAAAATGTAAACCTATTGCTGCTCTCTGATTACTGTGGAACATTGAGCCTGGCTCATTTTTTGCCAAGTCATGTTTCAGGTCTTGAAATTCAGGCTGCGTGTGAATCCAGATCCAAATGTTAGCTAATCCTCAGACCGGCACCCCAACGTTACATAAAACACAGCTGCTCCCCTCATCTAAACCAACCTGCACAGAACCTTAAGGATCTATTTTTACCGAGCCTCATCGACGAGTCATGAGTTACAGCATCAGTCATGAAATTAGTAGAAATACCCACCCCGGCCAGTCAGGGCGGGTTATAGTGGGCAGAGTACATGAGGTTATTTCAGAGGTCCAACCCCGTGAGCTGTCCTGTGGGGAAGAGCGCTCCTCTCCCCCCTCGTATATCAAAAGATCCTGCAGCCAGTGGAGTGGCCGACATCCCAGGAATGGAAACAGGCACTGTCTCTGAACCAGTGTGAAATGTGTCCGGTTGGATTTAGCTTAGATTTATGGCCCATGGACTCCAAATATCTCCAAACACTCTCTAGGTTGAGAATGCACACTATTGCAGAAAGGTTGCACAAATAAGAAAATGTTCCTCTCTGTGTTTGCATTTCAGCTCTTTGGGTTGAACATCTGCTGGGGTAATGTTCTCTCAGTAAACGGGGAACATGCATCACCAGATTCTCTAGAACAGAACTAAAGCACCAGGAAAGAACCAGTTAGCTGCAGGACAATCACGTCTTAGTGTTTCTCTTGTTTGTTCTACTGGTTAAAAATCTGTTAACAACACAATGTTACAAATATAGTGACATATAAAAACTTCCTGCATGAAAGATCGAGCTCTATTATGAGGCAATGTGATTATTTTAATTAAAAAGTTTCAGACTCCTTAAACCAGCTCTTGTTGTAGGCTCGAACCAAACCAAAATATTTTGAACCTAAAGTGTTGGTACATAAATGGCATGAGATTTGTCTGGTTTAATAAATATGTTTACTAAAAACTGATGTGCAATGATGTTCCTCTTTTTAAAGATGTTTCGATGTTACTGATGCAAAAGTATTGTACAGTTGTCAGGTTTTCCAGGGTTAAATATGCAGTTGGCATGCTTGTTTTTATCCTCTCCTTCTTTGGTACATGTATTTCTCTTGTTAAATTCTAAAGAATCTGATACTTTTCTGAATTGTCAAAGATGAAATAAAATATATTTAAAGAGAGCTTGTCTGAATATTTTTTTTAAAGTGTTATATATAGAAAAAGAGCCATTTATGTTTCTAAAAGAAAAAAAAATAAAAGTGGAAACTGGAATACCTCATGTCATGAATGTTAACCTTCAGAACTCAGCTGGAACATATTCAACAAAATACATAATAGTTTGTATTTTTATCTTTTTATTGCCACTTATTCAGGCTCTGACAGGTGAGGTGTTGAGCAATTATGATGTATCAGTTGTTTTGTATCAGCTGGTTATTTGCAGCTCTTAAAAAGGTACCATCTGGTACCATATATGTATATGTATACATATTTACTAAAGAAGAAAAAAGTAATGTGGGTGCACAAGTTAGAGTTTATTGTTTATTTTCTCTAATCTATCCAAGGTCACAATTTTAGATACAACTCTAATAATATTTAATTGTCCCTTATTATGTTGTAAAGCACCATTTTTTTGTTTTTTTTTGTTTCCTGGTTTGAACCCAAACCTTGAGCATGAAATTTCACTAAGGCAGAGATCAAATCAGGCGTACAACTCAAACTTAAATACCATGAAGAAAGTTTTCATATTCAGTCAGAAATAGGTCAAACGCTTTATGAATAAAAAGACAGTGAGGTTTCTTTAATACAGTTTATTATATGAACCGTGTACCTATTAGAGAAAATCTACAATGAATTAAAACTTTCACCTTGGTTACCAGTCTACCTGGGAAAGCTTAAATACATTAATTAAAGCATCTCAAAATTACCCAAAGTACATTAGCATTATGAGTATGTCAAATTCCTGACTCTTACGGTATACTGGTTATGAATTTTGGCTTTAAACTGCAATATTTTTTTATGTTGTTAATTAAAGTTTCCTGTGTTATTTTGAGTTGAAAAACAAAAAGTTAAACACACAATAAAATGTATTTATTTTTTATAATCTATTTATTTAGCATCACCCACATTTGAATGTTTTGAGTTGTCAGACTTTACTGTAATATATTTTGTTAGCAAACACCTCTCTTTTAGTCACACTGTGACACCAATCATACACTTTCAAAGTTAGTCCTAGCAATGAAATGTGACACCAGATCAGCTTACCAGGAACTCAAAGTTCACCTCTTCACACCTTTATCATTCTGAGAGATAAGGACAAATTGTAAAATTGGTTTTAACTGTTGAGAAAATACAGCATGACCACAAAATAAACAGGAGGAAAGGCTGCACTCATATCCGGAGGTGTGTAAAGACCAAAGCTGATAAGCATCAGGCGCTAACCTTCAGAGAAAGGTTTTATCACAGCTTAAAATGAGACCCGCGACATTTTGCTCACATGGCGGCCCGCCACATACTCTGGTTGCATCAGAAATATGCGTGATGCAGAAGCCAGACGCTGCAGACTAAATATAGAGCCTCTGGTTTGCACTCACCCGAAGCAGTCTGGCGAAAGAAATATTTACTAGTCCAGAGAATTTAGAACATATTGAGTTTTTTGTATATATATAAATGCAAAGATGGGTGTCTATCTCTCACTACTGGATGAAAGCACTTTTTTGTAGTAAAGCTGCACTTACATCTAAAGAACTGGAACTTCTGCTGATTAAAACTCTTTTTCTTTCCCAGATTTAACCAGAATCTTTTCTAAGGCAGCCCTTATGATTGTACTGTGGTTTAGTTGTATTTTACAATTCAGCCACACGTTAGTTCCTGTACTTTTCTTGCATGCGTTCGGACTCCTTACCCTGACCCCTAAGAGCAGGTGCAAATTTTAGGATCAGCTTTCACATAGCTGAACACCATCTGAAGTTCTGAGTCGATGATTGGAGCTTCCAGCTCCGAAGAAGCAAATTATTGGCCAGTGAAAAGCAGCTCTGATTGGTCTAGTAGACTGTGATACGACAGCCACATCCTTTATATGCGCCACAAGAAGATTGTCTATCAATGAAGTAGTAAAGGGGGGGGGACATCTGTGGTGGAGGAGAAGGACAGGGAGGAAAGGGAGGAAGTTTTTACTCAAAACTTTGTGAGAGTGTTTGCTTTGGTGGGGTTCCCTGACTTTACTTACTGAATTCCTGGGTGACCAGTAACACAGAAGAGATCAAAAATGAAGTTCATAATTGGCATTGGAGGGTAAGTCTAAATAAAATTGATATAAAGCTACTTCTAAACGATCATTTTCAATAAACTGGAATGAAACCCACATGTGTGTCACATTAAATTCAGAGTGACCAACGGTGGGAAGACCACTTTGACAAATAGACTGCTAAAGACATTACCTAACTGTTGTGTGGTGCATCAGGATGACTTTTTTAAGGTAAGAGCAACTCATTTCTTCTTTTTTTATTAAAATTGCTTTGACATATTTTAAATGAATAATATGATATCTTTTTTATTTAGCTTATTAAGTTGTATTTGCGTTTAAAAACCTTTTCTGCTAAAAAAAAAACTAAGTCTGACCTCCAGATGTCCTATCCTCGCAGCAGCCTTGTAATCATCTGGCTGATTGTCTCCTGGACAGCCAATGAAAGGGCTGAGCGTCCCCACTAAAAGTCAGACTCTTATTCCGGAACCTAAGCAATGATTTAGTTCCTCCTAGTTTTCAATGGAAGCCTGTAAGCGATATATATATATATATATATATATATATATATGTGTTTTTGTTTGTTTGTTATTTTTTCTTCTTTCATTTTGTGAACTTTTTTGTGAAAACAGTGCAACTTAAAGCAATCCAGACAAACTGACATAATATATACAATAAATGCGGTATATTTTCTGTTATAAAAACGGTTACCCATAAATAAAAAAACTTGCACTATCTATTTATTTTCCCTCGTATGTGGAGCATATGACCTACATGCCAAAATAAAAAAATGGAAAATTAAGACCAAAAGCTACAAACTCCAGCTGAAATTTAGTTAATTCTGGTTTAAAAACTATCGACAGCCGCGGCCG
>JAUZNJ010030106.1:0-14982 GCA_034780135.1 Jordanella pulchra
TATATATATACATACATACACACACATCTTTTTTATATCAAAAATGAACAATGCGGATGTAAATTTGTCTAACCTCAGAGCTGACAGTCTGTCCTTCCTTCACACTCTTCCTCATCCTCAGCTCAATCTCATGCCTCAGAGCAGCCAGCTACATACAACAATAATAAACAAAACAAACATACATGTTGAGTGAACCATAAACCAGGATAAAGTTTCCCTTTATTTAATCAAATGCATGAATGTGTGACCTACGTCCTCCTCTTTGGTGAGGTCGAACTCGCGGCCGCTGTCTTTAAACATGGCGACATGGTGCGGGCCTTCGCTTAATGTTACCTGCAGGGACAGTAGACAAGTTATCCTAAAGAGAAGAATTACGTTTAAACATAAAATCAGCCACTTTGACCCCCACTGACCTTTACAGGAGAGCGTGTCATCATCTCTCCCGAGCCCCTGGGAAAGATCCTGGCCTGGGCGATCATCTCTAGCACGCTGGTCTTCCCAGCACTCTGGTCTCCGACCACAACCACCTAAAGGAGAGCAGAGGCAGATAAATTACACAACATTAATAAGAACACCTAAAGGCAACAACAACAAAAAAAACAAAGAAACACACATGAGTGTTGTAAATTACAAGTTAAAAGTATAAACATAACAGAATACTAGGTTCTCTGCTGCTCCCATCTTTCTCCTAAATATCTTTCCTTACTGAGGAGGGGCCGTTCATGTCCGCTCTTAATATTCAAAATATGCGACTGAACTGGCCTAATGGTTTTGGGGTAGCTACATAGCAGCGTAGCATGCTAGCTTTTAAAGGGTAGGAAAAAACAACTGACAATTGGCTGGTTAAAGGTATGAGACACACTGAACCTAGATATGCAGACCTAAACAAACGCAAATGTAACTTGGGGGGGAAAAAAAACCACATTTTTATAGCGGTGACCAAAGGTCCTCTAACAGACAGGTTTCTCATCTAAATGTGTAAATAAGGAGGTAAATGTATAAAAAATGAACCGTTTCTGAAGCAGTTAAACTTATTGACATTCGAACCCTGGAAGATGGTGACACTGAATGAAAACATGAGAACGAATGAAGGAATGGACCTATGTACACATCCATTTTCTCACTATTTAAATGCTAAAATTAATGAATTAGGAAGGCAGTTTAACAAAAAAGATTAAATTATTTAATGTCAATCTAAAATCCTCGAGTAATAAATAAACTGTGGCTTACCCTGGGTAAGTGGTCCTGGGTATTGTAATTGGCATCGTAGTCAGACAGGATGTCAAGAACTTCAGAGTAAAGGTCAATGAGGGATTTCTGAAAATACAAAAAACTATTATCAAATACAATTAATTTAAGAGAAATCAATCAAGGTTAACTAGGGTTAATAAAATAAACTGACCAACAAGAAGAATTGGAAACCTTAGAAAGTCTTCAGTGTTATTGTGTTTGGAAATAACTCACCTTTACCTTCCTCTGATGAATCCCTTTATCATCTTTTTGCAGCACAACTTTCCTTAACTCTTTGTTTTCCTTCTCCAGTCGTTCCAGCATGCGCTGATACTTTAACTGAGGAATAAATGATCATATCAGCACCGCTAAAACAAAGGCTTTGTATTATTTTAAATATCCTTTGACTTTTAGAGTTGAACCTGAGTTCGAAGAAGCTCCTCCTGAAGCTGGTCGACTTTTTCTTTGTCTGATGACTGAAAGTCAAAGCAGAAACAAAGAGAAACAGACAATATCAAGGCTTCTTCTTAGCTTTAGCTTATGAATTAACATCATGCTTAGGAGAATACTTCAGAAAACTCTCCACCAGCACTGCAAACGTTTAAAACATGCAAATTGTAATACATGAAAACAAATATATAAACAAAAGTCCAGTTAATGAATTATAGAAGGACCAGTCCCCTATTACGCAGCTTTGATCTCAGAGATCCACAAACAGCCAGAAACCAATGAGTTAGTCCGAGTTAAAAAAAAACAAAACAAACTTGATTCATTTATAGAATCCTCTTAGTCATACAATTTTTTTGATTTGTTGTTAGATTATTGTCATTTTATGTGGTTGCCCAGAATTACCGCTGCATGAGAGGCAGGTAGGAAGAGGGAGGTAAAAAAAAAAAAAAACACACAAAAGAAACAAGAACGAATAAAACTAAAGGAAGACGGATTGGATTAAAAGACATAAAGACATAACAGATTACTTTAGAAGAACTACCCCAAAAAGAGAGATGATTTCTTGCAATATGCAAAAAAAAATATATCAGTGTTCCTCCTCTTAAGCAGTTCCTCAAAGGCTTCAGTCTGTGATAAACTGCAGGTCATCCCAGTAAAAAACACAGATCACACCATGCAGCTGGTTGCCACACGACCTCATGCAGACCCCCCCCCCCCAAAAAAAAAAATTGAACCAGATGTTGATGATCATCCAGCTGCTATACAGTCAGTGAAGCTACATCTGTGGTATTCTGTAACACTGGGCTACAAACATTTGTGAAAAGCATGCTGGGAAAATCTGAGCTCAGTAATATGGATTCAGTCGAATGTTGTCGAGCTTTTCAAACGAGGCTAAAATAAAACAAAACTATTTACACTCCCTGAACCTTTTAAAAATCTTGTCTAGTGTCACTATATTTTATTGGAACCCAAGAAAATCCTCTACAAGGAAAACAAGACAAATGTTTTGCTACAGTTTCTTTTCATTCACCTGTATTCAGTTTAAGTCGCTGCTGTAAGTTTTTGCAAACCTTTACAAGTCAAAAGAAACGTTTCTACTCCTCAATCTTTTCAAAGGCGTTCAAAGTAAGAGATCGAATGGTAAAAAGCTAATGAACAACAACGGGTTTTGCCATGTGATATTAAAGCAGTTTTGTTTTAGATTTTAAATGCGAATAGAATTTAATAAACCATCCTATTGTACGTCTGGCTGCATCTTTACTGCTGCTAATAGACAGCGAACCTCCACTGCAGAGGGTCTCCTTCCAGCATTTTCTTCTTTTAGCTCCATCCATCTTACTGTATCCATGCTAAATAAAAGCAGCCCCACAGCATGACCCTTCCATTACCATGCTCACTACTAACATGGTTTTCCACATTTCCAACAAACAAACGGGCAACATCATTTCTGAGGTTGTAATATAGAAAAAATAAATGTATAAATAGAATCAGGGGTATGAATCATTTAGCAAAGCACTGCAGGTTTCTGTTAACACATATACAAATAGCATAAAACAGAAGATAACTGCAGGCGTATCCATGTAAAAATGGCCACATACATAAAATGCTGCCCAACAACTGATGTCAGATACTGGATGGATGATTTTCCTTTTGATGGACTATCAAAAAAAAACTGAACTGACCAGGATTTGAACCTGTAGTTTATTTTAGGGATGGAAATCATGTTTTTTACTAATTAAAACCTTAAACATTTGTCTACCTATGAATGTAGAAAAAGCTAATTTATCTCCTTTCACTTTCACAATCCGACTCTCCTAGTTCTCAGAGTCCCTCTGCTCTCCTTAAGCTGGAAGTGTTTGGGAGCTGTTGTTTGGACGGGGCGGGTCTAAGTGGGGTGGGACCTTCACCTTGCGTGTCTGAGTCGAGGGGTTGGGGTTCGGAGAAGGACCTTGGGGTGGTGAACGCGTGCTATTGGCTGCGGCGGCCCGCTGGACCTCCTCCTCGTGCCGCTGGATCTGCTGCTGAATGAGTATGAGCTCTCCGAGCAGACCCTGCTGGGGTACGTCAGAGAGACGTGAGAGAGAGGAAGGAGGAGGACAATGATGACAAAACCCAACAACAGCAGGCCGACCCACAGCGTGTGGACCAACGCTGCTACTCGATGCAGAAACCCGGCCGGGTCGGTCAACTTTAAGGTTGGAAAGAATCAAGATCTTTCATAATCTCGCCACCATCATCAGTGAAGAAAACAAAGTCTGCTCACTTATAAACAAACTTTGTCCAACTGACGGCAGAAGAGGCAACTAATACCACAATCAGTGCCTCCCAGCAAGCGGCAGAAACAGAGACGACGTCATCATTTGCTTTGGTTTAAGGACTGCAACCAAACTGTGCGTTTTCTTTTTATTAAAACCAAATGTTGGAACCCCCTTAAGCTAGCTGGCCTGGTGAAGCCTAAAGTACAGACAGAAAACAAAAAAAGCAAAGCAAGCACTGAAATCTAATCAGATGGAGGACAAAGCAGCATCTTATTTCAAAAAAGTCCCATCAGGAAAAAGCAGCTGTCTCGTGTTTGAGCTCTGGGTTTCATATTTATAAAAACACACACATGATATAAAAGTTGTGCTTATCTTAGCGACTCTGACAGCAGGGAAAAACAGGTTTATTAAAATGCAACACTTCCTTATTTTAAATGCTACTTCTCCTTAGTCTAAAAAGTTTTGAAATAAAAAAGGGGTATAGTAATTAAAAAAAAAGTAAAATGGATGATGGCACTAAAACAAAAACAAGGGAAGAGGACAGGAGGAATGAACATATGGATATTTCTGCACAGACAAATTAGGACTGTGAGGTTCCAAACAGTAAAGGTAAGAAAGACCTTTTTGGGAAAAACAAAATCCCAAATAAGAAGTTTAAGAGGGGATAATAAAGAAAACTGTGTAATCTGCTGTACAATCCCAGGCTGACTGATGATGTCAAAATTTAATGAAGCAATAAATAGAACGTTACATTTAATCAATAACACCCAGGACATTGTGATTTAACTACAGTGTTTAAAATGAAAAAGCGACAATTTAAACAGAAGTTAAAGGGACTATATCACCACATTTTAGAGCTGAAAAAACCCCCAAAAGTATTTAAAGGCTGTGAGGGAAAAAAAAAACACAACCTGCCCTTCAACTGGTTTTAAAACCAACTTTCTGTAACTAGAGCCTTTTAAATCACACAGGATGCTACTAGCTTTCACAGACTGGAAAACCAAATAACATTCTAGCTGAAGTATGAATGATTGGAAGCCACTTATTGGCAACACAAACAAAAACAATGAGCTGCACTTATTTACTACAAAGATCATCTATTATCAAATCATCTGTTTGGATAAATCGGAGGGCTAACATCTGTATTTTATCTTTGTATTAAAACAGCCTAAACTGGGAGCACTTTTAAATCCCTCGGCAGGGTGTCGGTTAGTTATGTCTCCCAGCCACTGCTCTAAGACACTTCCTAATACCATTTCTTCCGTACAGACAAAATCTACCAATGAATCCTCACTTTATTAACATAAATTCAAGCCACAGACCTTTCTATGACTGCTGTTATCTTATGTACCAACATTTTACGCACTGATGCTTAGGCAAAGTGTAAAACCTTCATCATTTCTCTCTTGTTATCAGCTGCTTTGTGCTCACCTTACCTATTTGTTGACCTAAAGTAGCAAGGAGTAAGAAATTTACAGCAAAATGAACCAAAGTTTTTCTCATTTGGCACTTGGGATGGAAGAAACATTTTTCTATAAACAATCATGAACATCTTACATCAAGTTTTTCTAATTTCAAACCCCAGAAGTACAGAGCAGCGCGTACTTCCTGGTTTCTAAACCAATCATATGAGGGTTCCAAGGGTTACCAAGCAAAGCGCAGCATTTAGTTTTCTATGTAGGTAAAAGAGCAGCAGGCTGCAAACATGGAGGCAAGAAAAGGAAAGCAGACCAGCTATAATCTCAACAAAAACTAAGACGTCTTAGCATCCTTCAAAAGTATTTGTACTACAGCTTATTTTGGCTAAATCAGTTACGACTAGATTGTATGGTAAAAAAAAATAAAAAGGGACCAGTCAAAATAAGCCAATGGTGATCAAGATGCAGGAAATGATGATATAGGCCCTTTAAATGAGAGAGAGCAGCGGTTTTCAAAAACAAACAGTTTTCATCTACTTGCCTTTTTGTACTGCTTGTCACCGGCGTCGTGTGCAGCTCCTGCTGAAGCATCTGTAGCTTTTAGAGCAGGATCACCAGAAGTTTCTAACAGAGCAAAACAAACAGCCGGGAAATAAAAAAAAGTCATGAAAAAAAGGGAAACATTCATGCTGACTGTTAACAAGGTTTCAGGATGGGCTCCTTCTGATTAAAACAACACAAAATAAAAAGCCAGGCTAAATTAAAATGTTTGAAAAACTTATTTAAGTTTGTAGGTAAGAATCTAAGTAACACATAAAACAGACTCTGGTGAAGCATATTGAAACAAGTCTAAATATCTTTACGATGTTGATCTACTGGTTGCAAATCAAAGGTTAATAAAGTGAAGCCACAACAAAAAAAAAGAGCCGCTTTGAAGACAAAAGCTCGTCGACTACCCACATCTTTTTCTGTCCACTGAATCCATTTTACTACAGGTGAACAATGACAGTATGTATTGTAAATATGTTTACAACTACAGCTTAATAAACTACACCATCATCCATACGTTTATTGCACCAAATTAATATAAAGGATACACTTTACAATAACCATCAAATCAATCATTTATAAATGATCATTTCAATGATTTTTAATGATTACCAGATAGTTTATTCATGTTCGATTCATTTATAAACTGAGTATAAAATTATAGGTAAACAAAAAAGGTAAACAGATCATGTATTACATGACCTACATGGCAGGGAAAGTCGAATTAAAAATAAAGGTTAGATTTAGATCTTAAGTCCACTCATGTTGGGTTCAACCAACATGACAAAGCAAATGATCTATTTACCATTTATGAACAGTTTAGATGCAGTTTATAAATGATTATCAAACATTATTAAACTACCTGTTAATTATTAATAAATGGTCTCTTTACCATCATTAAATGGTGGTTATTGTAAAATACAACCATTGTAAAAGATTTTAACTCATTACCTGATAACACACAGAGGAAGATATTTTAAGCATTTATTGTTTGATGATTTTAGGTGATCTGGATTGCGAATCTCCTCCGATCTTTTGGAGGGACTTTCTTCTTTAATCATCTTGTCTTCTTGTTTTTTCTTACCACACATTTTCCATCCAGTAAAACTTCCATTAACATGCTTGAATAAATTATTTTATTAACAGGTACTTAATCCAAGATCTGCCTACCGGTAATTAGTATTTTCTAATCATCTAATTATGTTTCTACTGGCTGTAGGCTAAAACATAGTTAAAAATTATATGCAGAAAAGTAACACAGTGTGTGTGATAATCTTTATAAGTTTAACACTTAAAGTGTAACCTACAGAGAGAGATTCAGCTGTAAAACTGAAGTCAGAGAAAAACAAAAGGTTTAAGGGACCGATTGTAACTTATTTGGCTTTTTATTATCAGAAATCAAGAGTTTAAAATCAACACAATCAACACAAATACATATTCTGAAGTCAAAAATCAAAACAATCATGGAAGAAGCCATGTTGTATTGTCACTTTTAAGAACTGTAGCCAAAAGAAAATCAGCTGAAAAATAAATTAATATTAAATAAGAGAAAACCTCTCATTTATAACTTATTTGCACTGATAAAAACAGAGTTATGTATGGTTTTAAACTGCATAGCCTGACGGGACACTTGAACTCACGGAGGATGTGGATATTTCATAATAATGACTCTCTACAGCTTCCGTAGTAAGTACTGCATGATTAGCTGTCATTCAAACATCACTACCGCTTCAATAACAGCAGCCGCTGAGGGCAGTTAGGTTTGAAATGTTGCTAATTTTAGCTCTGGAAGAGGAATCGGCTATAAAATCTGTAAAAGAAGGTCAAAGATTAAGAAATAAACAGAGATTAAAATGTGCAACAAACTTTCCTCCTCACTCTCTTAGAATAATGAAAAAAAACAGAAAATCTGTAGATGGACACGATTTGGGTTTATGTTTAGAGGAAGATTATTGGACTTTTGCTTGATATTCTTTTGGTAGTTAAAAATTATCAAATCAAATCAACAGTTAGAACTATGCCGATATGTTTTGTATGAATGATGGAAACAATTTAGAAATCTTTAAGCTTTTCCTATGTTGAATCACTATAACTGACATGTTTAAAGTATAATAACTGGAAACTAATCCAGAAGTAAGTCACCGATAAACATCTAAAAAACTAAAAAAAGCTCCTTTGTTAGTGGATGACTCAGGGCTGAGGTGTGATGCATCTACACCAGCACACAGATCCACAAACTCAGGTTAAATAACATTCTGTGGTTATTTTTCAAACACCCGAGTGTCTGTAACCACAGATAGAGAGAGGAAGATTGCTAAACAGGTTAGTAAAGAGCAAGTAATTAAATAAAGACCCACATAGGCCAGGTGAGAGGAAGGATGGAAGTCAAAGGAGGCAAACGCCTAAAAGGTTGGACCAAGTGCAGCCAGAGAAAGAGACAGAAAACTGAAGAGGGGGAAAAAAAACCATGAGCTAATGAATCTAGTAATTGTCAAACTGGTAGCAACATTAAGGCGACAGACAACCACCCAAAGTAGTCTTTGAGCAACAGAGAGTAGAGGGGGGGCGGCTGGTTCTACTAGAACACAGGGTTTACACACCTAACAAAAGATGCAGACCAGAGGCTCCTTTGACTTCACTAACCAAACTCACACCTGTGAAAAATGTGGAGGAGGACAGGAGGGCAGGGGAGGAGAAGGTGAAAAATCATGAAGAAGACAGTCAGAGGGATGGTGGTCAAACCAGGAACTCAGCACAATAATGATGAGGAATTAAAAAGCTGCGTTTAGTTTAAAAAAGTCACTTAATGAGAAACTGATAAAGAGCTTAATCCTGAACTCGATCTAATGCCGAAAACATACATTTATTTTAATACAACTAAAAGATGTTCTCCATAGTAAACATTTTCTCTTTTAAACAGTCTGCAATACATTTTGTTGAGGTATTTGGAAAAAGAAAGAAAAAAAAACTCATTCAAAATTGGCACAAAAGGTGTCTGTAATGACCAGTGTTGCCAACTTGCTAAATTTAGCAACTTTTCAGATCCTCTAGCACTTTTATTCCCGAAAAAAATTTTTAGAAACTTGTTCTGTGTTAATGGAGACTTAAAAAGAACCTAAAGAAACCAAACTCTGTCCTCCAGAGCGAGGGGATCCTTAAGCCCGCATCCCCTTCACTCGCCATCCAGTGCCTGCAGCAGAGAGAGAATCTCTCTACTTCAAATCCAGATTACAAAAGAAATGTGCAAAGCTGCTGCTAATCCTGCCATAAATTACAAGTTGGGATCATGAGCATATTTTTTAACTGGCACAGTTGTCTCACATGGAATAAAACTACCGCCTCTTCACTCTACAGCCTCGTTCTGTCGCTTACCGTCTCTGCACTTTTTCTTCGTGAGTTTTATTTTTGCCGGTTTGCAAACAACTAATGGTGTTACTGCCACCAACTGGTACGTGGTACGGAACCAAATGGCTGAACTCTGTGTATTATTCTTTGCTTCATAAAACTATAAAACTCTTAAAATCCTCACAGTCTTTCCATAGAAAGCCATAAAAAAGCAGCAATTAGATGGATTCAGAATCTCCTGCAGCAGGATGACGTGAAATATGCAAATAAGGTGTTGGCGTCATCTAGCGCCAATAGTGACTTTTCTAGCTGAGGAGTTGGCAACACTAGTAATGACCAGGAAAAGCCCCATTTGTTTTATTTGGTAAAACCTTTCATCAGTTTCTCTGTGACTCAGTAAATTTAAGCAAAAGCCTTTTGGATGAGAAAATTTGAGTTAAATGATTAAAGAAAATGTTGCTTCACTGCAAAAACATAGTGATGCAGTAGAAAATTTAACAGTTTAACTATTAGTCAACTATTTAATTTTAGGTATGTCTACAAAAGCCTGCAGCAGAGCAAAAAGATGAACTCAGATAAGGAAAACTGCAGAAAAGAAGTTGATTAAGAGCATACTGATTTCCATATTTATAATAAAACGTAGATTATCATGTTCCTTTAAAAGTACCTTCAGCCTGATGATCAAATAAACAGCTAAAAAATATGTATCATAGTCTATTATATAGAGGGTAACGTTCCTCTAATACAGCTATTATAATACTTACGCCATAAGATTTACTCACCAGAGGAAAGAAGACTTTTAAGGAAAGTAAAATTTTCTCCAATCTTCTCAAAGTCAGGCAGAAGTTTGGCGATTTCTTCCATCTCTGGTAGAGCCTTGGCCAGTTTGTCTTTGGACAACAGAGAGACATGAAACTTGATATTACTGCACCACCATGTCTGATTCTCTGATCTTTCTGTTAATAGTTGCAGATCAATATATACAATCTTAGTAAAAAAATGTGAAAATATTCAAAATATATTTTTTATAATGGGAATCAGAGATACCCCTGGATAAAGTAAATAAAATGATACACCTTAACATTCCCACTTTATAATTATGCACAGCTGATGGTCAGTCAAATAAAACACAATAAAATCATTGAAATTTGTGGTTGAATCATGACAAGATGCAAAAACTTTAAAAAGTCATGAAAGTCTGGTGCTAGACTGAAGGACAGCAATGTAAAACTAAGAGTCATTTTCACTGCCATGGCTTGATGAAAATTAAAAAAAAAACTTACCAAGATCAATATTTTCACTCAGTTCCCACACAAAATCAGGAATGACCCAGTTGTATTCACTAAAATCAGGCAGCATCTCTTTCCACTCTTCATAGGTCTGAGAATTTAAACAAAGATTTTCAGCCCTGGTGTCTGTTTGCCAATATGCATCAGTCTGCAGTCACATTTACATAAAGCTACAGAATCAAACCCTCTATAATTCTGCATTTACAGAATGAATTTCCACGTGATAACAGCGACTACTGACCTTCTTAGCTGTGTAACCTCCTCCCACCGCTGTTCCCAGCAGGATGTACCTGAGCCTCAGCAGCCGGGCGGCCAGATTAGCCACCCAGAAGTTACGTTGCTGTTGGTACCTGTGACCTCCGGACCTGGGAGGGGGTTTCAGCGGTCGCATCGGCAACCGAGACATGGAGGTAAAATATCGAGCTGCTGTACGATGAGGAGTCCGGTGAGGGTTATTGTTTCCGGAGTAACGATGGTGGATGGCACGAGACAGAGGATGAAGCTTCTGCAGCGGGACCCGGAATCTCACCCCCATGTTGGTTGAGACGAGGTTCCTACAGGCCACGCTGAAATTAAATAGGATACTACATTAAAAGCAATCAGCAGTTGATTGGCTTTAAATAATTATACAATATGAATGAAATTTGATGAAGTTCCTTAAAGAAATACAGAAGAGTATAAAAGAGTATTCACAACCACAATTAACAAGTTGTGCTACATTTCCATAAGTTTGCATTGCAAAGAAAACTTATCAGCCAAGTTGATGATAATTAGAATGATGGGAAATACTGCAAGGTGCATCAAGGCCTGCAATTGTCAAGCCACATCTAGCTGCAAGGTTGTTTCCTCGGGTCATATTCTGACACAGGAGTGAGAAGCAGACATATAAGATCTTGGAACAAAAACAACTTTAGAGCATTGGTATTATAATTGCCTCAGTAAACATTTTTTTTATTTATACAATATACATTTGCTATTTTAAAATAGCCTTCTATGCCAGTAAGGTACAGCGATAAACAAGTTATGACAAAAATAATTCTCGCTAAACAGAGAAAGAACATGATGAGAAAACCTTTGGGAAACAAGCAAATGCCGCAAATATTTTAATTCATAACAGCAGAGTGTAAAATAAAAAGACGTACTGCAGTTTTTTAATGTAAATATTGCAATCTCTCCTTTAAAATATCCACGACTGTAATATTCTGTTATCATTTTTATGGTTTACCAACGGGTTAGCTTCTTACAGTTAGCAGAAAGGCAAATTCAGTACATGAACAACTTGAGGGCAATGCGGTTCAAAACAAATCTAGCAAATTAAATTGCATACCCACGTAGGCATTGAACTGTCCTAGGTTAGCATCCATTTAGACAAGGGCAAAAGCCATCGGTCAGTGCCGAAGCAGTTAGCTATACTGCCATCAGCAGTCTCCCCGTTTCATTTCAACAGCTAGCTTTTGCATTCGTTACCTTCAGTGAAACTGGACTCACCAGGCAGCTGAGCTCCCCACACGCAACATGGCGCCGATAACAGCAGGTGAACGAAGCTCTGTCAGATTTTATCTCCTGTTACAGTTTAATACATCTTTCCAAACAGGACACATTTGCTCCTGTTATGGCAACTCTATAGCCGACTAGCTAACAAGGACACAAGCAGAGTGACAGTTCCACTTCCTGTTAACGGTACTACCTCAAAATGTGCACCGACAGAAAACACCACATACATTTAGTTCCAGTGTTGTATTAAATTGTCATTGTTTGAGAAAGGCTTTTACCATAGAAGATGATTTTAATAATTTCTCCCTCAAGATCTCCAACTCAAATATCAGTTCTATGGATACCAGAGAGGATCTGGTTTAGGTTGCAAGGAGGTGAAACACTTTTCTGAGACTGGATATTTAAATATGAAAAACTGATAGGAGCTAATTTGAATAAAGATGAGCATTTCATATTTGTTATGGTCAGACTGCACTGAAATGACTAACAGAGACCCAGATCTGTTAGGGAAATATGTCTAGTTAGTTGGATCATCCTATTAAAGGTTAAAGTTACCACTAGATTATTACAAAAAGCTGTTAATCAGAATGCCTAATTAGTGAAACCTTATTTAATAAGCACAAAAGTTTCCGTATTTTCATCAAAACTGTCCTTTGGATTTACTAAAACAATGCTTACATATTTTGACTAATTTGATTGCCAACCAAATCAAAGTTCCCTACCTAGACATTGGTTCCAACAGTGGGCTGTAATCTGGATTTAATATAATTCTTTTTAAAGTAATAAAAGTGAAATATTTTGCAACTTTTTACTGGTGCTCTCTGAAAAAATTAATGTTTGTAACAGCATATTACAAATAGCCCCACAAACACACATAATGATATACTGCACTGCATATTTAATGATGAATAAGACATTGAAGAAATGGATCCGAATACTGTGGTATTGTACTGAGCAGAATACTGTTGACTATTAAGCATTCTGTATCAGTGAATTTTAAAAGGTTGTCTGAAAGAAAAGGGGTCTATTGTAAAAATGTTGTTACAATGTGTCATTGTTCGTATACTTACAAAATAACTTAAATCTTATGTAATTTAAGAAGATAGATTGGAAGAGTTAACTTTGAATTTTCTATAAAATCTTATTTTTACTCCACTCTTGAAAGGAATGTCAAAAAAGTTGAATTTCTGCTTATCAGTCTTGTCAATATAGCTTTTGTAGTTTCACATTTATATTAAAAGTAGGGAGGGGGGGAAAAACTAAGAGGAAGCAGGTTGCTTAAAGAACATTTATTGAAAAGAAAGACAAAATCAAAATAAAGCTCTAAACAATCTTCAGAGGAAAAAAAAAAATCAAAATAAATACAAATAAATTATAAAATACAAAAATTGTCCAAATATTATACATCTCTGCCAATAGAAAAATACATATACCCCAGGTGTTCCTCTTGATGAGGTAAGTAAGCTGAAAATAATTAGCACAGTAAAGAAACTTGGAAGCCAAATTAGAAAAAAACTAAGATTAAAACAAAAACTATTTAACAGCCCATTTTTTTCTCCTTAAACATACAATTCAATCATCCACTGCCGGACCCAATGTGAATGAGATAAGGAAGCAGGTTTTAACATTATTTCACACAATTCCAGTCCTGATATGGTTCTTTAGCGGCTGTCCTGTGTCCCCGTTGAAAGTTTGCAAGATTAAAAAAAAAAAACTGCAGTCGTAGAATAAAAAAAAAAAAGAAGCTTTTCCACTTTACGCATTTATTTTTCTGAATAAAAAGGTGCATTTATTAGACAGATGAATCATTTTGCTCCTAGCAGCAGTATGAAGACTTTATAGTAATGAAAATATGCTGAACAATAATGCACATTTTGTTTACCAGCTACTTTGTGCATTAATGTAAAATATTGCGTAACTTTTAAGCCAATTTACACAAAATGAAAGGATGCACCTCTAGTGATTAGACACACTGAATGCGATGTTGGCTGTGTTCAACATAGAATTGATTCCCTTCTTATCAGATATTTAAATAATTAGAAAACGTTTAGAGACAAAGAGAAAAAAAAACAATTTAAACATTTTTAGGCTGCAGAAGCCAATTATTTAAGGTTTAGTCATTTAATCTTGTTCCATAAACAAACATTGGCTGTCTTTTTTTTTTTATCCAAGTATTCTCAGCAGACTGAAGCAAATGCCCAGGATTGATGCTCAATTGGAAAAGCAAGACAGTACAGGTAATATTGCAATATTACACAAGTGAAAGCACAAACCAGCTGAGAAAAATAAAAACGAAAAACATGATCAACTGATTGTGACAGTACCAAAAAAAAAAAAAAAACAAGCAAAGAAAAAATACACCAGCCCTTTTATAATTCGTCCATCCATATACTCTCTATAATGAAATCTTTAAAGTCTTCTGCAGACATGAGAAATGTACACTCCATATTTACAGACAAAGCTAAACACAGTTTTTATTTTTAACCACCTAATGTCTACTTGATGTGCTCCATCAAATCTCATTCAACACATCTGACCACTGGCTAAAAACTTTCCTCCTCCTTTCACACTATTTTATTCTAATTCAAACAATCTGTACGAATATGAAGAAATGTCTTTGGAAAGTAAAATCAGTATTTATGATTTTGCATTGCAATAAATTTTTGTTCTCAACTACATTCAGTCTTAGAAAAATAATGAATTCTCAGAACCTGACTAAATATTTTTTAGAAATGCTAGCGGCCAAAATTTGGTCACATCATATAATCCATAAAAATAAACTGAACAAAGTCATGGGTTAGAGTCAATCCATTTTCATTTCAAATATATAATTCAATCACAAAACCGTCACATTTTCAGCTCCATTAATTTACTTATTTCACATGCTTAACAAAGAGCACTGAACCCAAAATATAGCCCTTAACTCTACGCAGATAGGATATATATATA
>JAUZNJ010030107.1:0-14981 GCA_034780135.1 Jordanella pulchra
CATGTAGCAACAGTGGAGAGGAAACCTCCCTTTTAACAGGAAGAAACCGGCAGCAGAACCAGGCTTCGTGTGAGCGGCCATCTGCTGAGGCCGACTGGGGTTCAAGGAGACAGAAGCAGACAAACAGAAAAAAGCAGAGATATGAAAGGTAACTGTCACCCAGCTCCACAGGCGGCCCCGTCCAGAAAAGACAGAGCCAGGCAGACAAGCTCTGAGCCATCTCCCATGTCAGAGGATGAAAGAGAGTACATACAGTTTGACACAGTAAGAGAAACAGTGCTATACCAACATCTATATATTATATCTATATATTAATCCCATCCAAATGAAGTGACTTACTAATCAGTTTATTTTTGTTTATTGTCTTTGGACCAGAGTCTTTGGACCAGAGTCCAAAGACAATAACCTCTGTTTTGTCAGCAATCACAAGCAGAAAGTTAAGAGTCATCCAGATTTTTATGTCTTCTAGAATTGCCTGTAGTCTATGTAATGGGTTAGTTTCGTCAGGATTTGCAGACAGATATAGCTGAGTATTATCAGCATAGCAGTGGCAATTTCTGTGTTTAAAAAACATGGTTAATGGTAATTTCCACCACAAAATTTAAAAAGTACCAGTAAATGTCTTGCACCTTGAACACACTCAGATTGAGTGTGTCATCATTCCTAGTTATACGGTTTGATTTTCAAAAGAATCTGAATGAAGCATTAAGCTCATAATTTGAATCAAAGAACTGACTTTTATATATGAAGTGAAATCACAAACTTTAAGCTTCTTTTGTTTGATTGAACAGTCTGATATCTGAAAATGGAGTTATAGAAGGCAGGCGCATCTGCTTTAAGTCAGACTAATTAAGGTGAGGGTAGTATCTGGGCAGAAAAATGAATGGCAGAAAGACGTTTATAATGATAACACCCTGCTGCTATACCCTGTTCCTCCAATTCCCCACAGTACAGGAGCTTAGGGCTGCTTATCATCAATGATGCTACTTTCTGTGGTAAACATAAAAAAGAATCTGCTTAAAGATTTACTTTTCCAATAATCTCACTTCTTTGTCTGCATTTGCACCCCATATCATCACCCCCACCCTCATCCCCACCTCACACACATAAACCTACCAACACATGCTACCGCATCAAGGTGTTGACGACACAACGAGGCAGGCACTGTTGAGAGCAAAAGAGATAAAAGGTGTCTGCTGAAAAGAATCAAAAAATACAACACAGACGCATGCTTACTCTGACTGAGAAGAGGTGCGCCTGCCAGAGTAATGGTCTAATTATGGAAGAGGTGATGAAACGCTCATTGAGAGTGGAGTTATCAGCAACACATGCTAACTGTGAAAATCATCAGCTTTTACAGTGTTTTTAACAGGCACCACTTCACGTGCTGAGGATTGTGGAGTAAGATGAATGATGGCTGTGGCAGATTTCAGCGGGGGTCCTGATAGCGGGAGGGGTGGGGTGTTATGGCTGTTTTTTAAAAAAAGATTCATTAGAGTCATTTTTAACTTTTGCTTAATATCAGCATTATTTCAGCAAATTCTGACTCTTCTGAACACCAGAGTATCTAGTGCTGTTCAAAACATCATTTTAACTTCCATTAGTTCTGAGGTTATAATTAAAATGGGGCAGGCTAGCACTATGACCCAAAATTCTACCTTTTTCCAAAATATCTTCACATATAAACGATGAAGAGAAGAAAAAAAGAAATGTCCCTTTTCAGTGTCTAAAGGTCATTTATTGCAATCTATAATTTGCTGACACCAGTGTAGAGACTGAAGATGGAAATTTCTCTGCTGCTACCCAAGAGTAATATTATCCCTATCTCAACTTGGGAAATCTACACAGCCCCAATGTCACCCACATGAACCCATTATGGGCTATGTAAAAATCTGCAGGTCTCATTTTATAACAAACCCCCAGCCCCCTCCTGTCCTCCTCACTTTTCTCTGTCTACACACAGAAAATCCAAATCTCCGTGTCTCCTGAATGGCTTATAATAACCAGCTTTAAGAAGCCTACCCTTAGTGCCCCCCCAAAGAATACAGCCTTGCAAGGCTCTATAATGTCATGCTTCTGTCTAATTAAAGGTCAGTTTGGTCTGGTCTCATTGTCGCTCTGGCTGGGAAAATCCTCTGAAACATGATGGATCGTCCAAATGTGATTTAATTTTACATTCAGACCATCTGTTTTCATCACCAAGACTGAACTCAAAGAGTTGTCTAATGTATGAACTTAAATGTTTATTTTTTTTAATTCAACAATTGTGAGACTAAAAACATTTAGATTTTTTTTCTTAAGCAATTCTGCTGTGCTATTTTGAGCTTTTGAATTTAATGGATTAGGTGACTTCACTCATCTAAGTTTATTTCCCCAGGCTGTCTCTGTCTCTTTGTTAAAGACAACGAACACCTCACAACCAGGACAGTCAACTGCCTTTAATTTGCTTAAATAGAATAGATGTGCACACACCCACACACGCAAACAAATTTCTCAATGTCTTTGTGGGGCCTTTCCATTGACCATTGAATTTCATCAGTCTAACTGTGACTCTTACCCTAAATCTAAACATGATTTGTTCATACCTAACCCCAACCTACAGCCTATTCTCACCTTAGTCCTAAACATGACCCCTGATCCAAAAACAGCAATTTCCCTCGTGGGGTCCGGACATGGAGCCCCTCAAGGAAAAGTCGGTCCCTAAAACATGCTGTTTTTACAGAAAATGGGCCCCACAGTGTATTAAGAAAAGGAACACCCACATTGACTTTTTTCCCTGTTTTCATCTTGTCCTTTTTATTCGTAATACATTTTTTCTTGTGCTTAAATTGTTGATTATAATTTAAGGCATGAAAAAACACTGCGACAGACCGGCGACCTGTCCAGGGTGTACCCCGCCTCTCGCCTGAAAAGCAGCTGGAGATAGGCACCAGCAACACTCCCGACCCCATTAGGGACAAGGGTGTAAAGACAATGGATGGATGGATGGCATGAAAAAACAAAGTCGTATTCCTTGTGTGTGAACACAAACTGTCTAATAAGGCTGATTCCATTTAGAACTCTAGTAATTTAGGGAATCAAAAAGTTATATTTTTCAATTAAAAACCAAAAAAAAAAAAAAACATGTATGTGGAATACATATAGAAATTTGCTTCAAAGGTTTATTTTGTTTATTAAAATATTTTCAATAAAACTCTATTCAAATTCTTAAAATGATTCCATAAAAAACAAACAGAAGGTGTAGGTGAAGGTACTTTACTGTATAAGAACAAAATACTTTTTAGCAGCACCCAAAGAATTTCTAAAGGGGTTTATAGGCCAGGAACTTGACCGAGCCAAGTACAATAGTGCAATGTGTCATAAAGCAGGTATCAGTATTTTTGCTTGGGCATCTACCAAGTCCTGCTAGAAAACTTCTTTTTTTTCAGCAGAGGGAAGCAATGATTCACAAAATTTACTTTGCTGGCTTTAGAATTGATAAAACACTGTAGATCAACATCAGCAGAGGACATAGCAACTCAAAGTAAGACTGACTGTGAAAATGCTGACTTTGTGATGTTGATTTCCAAATTCAGTTCAATTCAGTTTATTTATATAGCAGCACTTTTCAAAACCAATGTCATCTTAAGTTACTTTACTTTAATGAAATCATACAGTCCGATTAAAAGTTTCTATCTAACTAATTGTATTTTATCATTAAATTTGTAAGATATCTTTTAATGGATGATAATGTGATGATGGTAAACATCCACTTGAATTGTGTCATTAACTCCACAATAATCCCTCATACCAAGCATTCATGCAGTGAAAGTGGAGAAGAAAAACTCAGTTTTAACAGTAAACTCCAAGCAGAACCAGACTCAGTGCGAGCGGCTCTGTCGAATACAACTGGGGGTTAGAGAAGACAGAAGCAGACACACAAAAGGAACATACCAGCACGGATCCATAAATACTTTGTATGGTAGAGAAGGAACTCTAACTAGTTCCAGGTTGCTTTGTCATGACATTGTCTAGAAAAGAAACAGAAAAGTACTTGAGTTCTACGCCAATTTTCATGCCAAAAGGTTTGAAAAAGAGCACATAAACTTAGACATTATAAAATCTGAGCCCATTGCTATGTATTGTAGACAAATGTGACTAAGCACTGAAAAGCAGACCCAACTCTATCCATCTGTAACCAAAGGTGTTGATGGAAGCAGTCCAGCTGATATTTCATCCACAATGATGTCACAGCTGAACAGAATCAGACCAAATTAAGCTACTATGTCCACAAAAAACAGAATAAAGGAAATGAAGTGGAGGATTAATTTCTATCAAAAATTGCTTTGTACCACTGTGCAAATATCTTTAGTACTTTTTGTCATACTTTTATTAATAAGTCACTTCTGTCCTTTGTTTTGGTTAGTTTAAGTTTTTCCTCCTGTTAACATTTCATTATTTTTGAATACAGGTCTTTCTGAATAGACAATGTTGTATTGACTTTTTTGGTCAGAGCTTTCTTTAGCAAGTTATCAGTCTTTCTGTATCACCTTGCTATGACTTCTATTGTGTTCTTTTTGTCAATTCTCTAAAAGAAAAAATCAAACCCCCCAAAACTGTTAGCCATAATCATCAACAATAACAAACATTTGTCAAGAAATAAACTATTTAAACATATCGTTGGTATGTCTAATGAACCTTTATAAAACACAGTATGACTTTCAGTTTTTGAACTGTATAATTAAAATAAATTGATTCTATTATCATTAAGGTACACATCTAATCTTCTTAGTACAGTTTTATATGAGCTTACACCTTCCCACTCAACTCATCGTCAAATTTATGCTCGTATACACACATGCGTCTGCGTGAATGGACCTCACCACTCACACACACATACACACACACGTATACTTTCCTCCGTCTGGTGGGGAGTCTGGACTGCTCCGACTGACTGCGCCTCACTGCCCTTGTGCAGTGGTGTGCCAGTTGTGCCTTCCCCCATTGCTGTGAATGCCACCATCTGGTGTGCCACGTGGACATCATAATCTCCCCTTAATTACATTAGCAGTGCAATCAGTTACTGCATTACAAGGCCGGGCGAAGAGCTTTTAAATCTTGGAGGAAATCATAAATAATTGCACTAAGTACCCACCGCCAGATGTGCGTGCCAACTTGGCTGGCATGAGATAAATAGTAACTTCAACAACAGTGTTCGCTTTTGGGTCTGCAAGCAGTTTTTGGCCTATTTGATCCTCCTGTCCTTTAGTCTTATCCCTGTCATCTTCCTGTGGGTTTCCTTACATTGTTTGTTAAAACTCACAGAGATCCTTACTGTGTTCAGAGAGCTACCTGTTGCTTTATTGGTTTTTCAGTACCTTAAAGATTAAAAAGCTTACAAGAAACATCTGCAACAAGGCATCCTGCCTTATACGATCCTCTAAGCCATTATAACCGCATCCAAACATTCCCATTCAGAACATTATCTAATTTTTATCAGGGATGTTGTCTCCAAAATCAAAGTATTTTTTTTAGATTGGAACAACCTTTACAGCTGAATACCAATGGAACAAAAGCAAAAATTATAAAATTATGAGACACCTAAATGTTTTTTTTAAGCCAGTGAGAAAATACATAATTGTGGGACATGGTACTTCACTTTTTTCCCATCAAGCATCTTTAGATTCCCCATGGATGCCTGTAGTGACACACATCTCAAAGTATAGCAAGCTAGGATTAGGTCCCTCGACAAATAAGCAACATGAAGCTACTGGAGCCTTGGTCACGGAAACATAAATTCCTAGGAGGACCACGTAATAAAGAGTACTTTCAACTATTGTCAGCTTGTCACATATTTAGAAGCTCTTTCTGAAAAATGCTGCCAGATTATATAAAACAAAACATCCTAATTATTTGCGCCTTTATTTTTCTTCTCTATGAAACATTAACAACACGCTTAAATGTTTATTGCAGTGTAAAGTGAATCTACATCTTTCACAAAGAAAATCTTCAGCAAAGATGCTTTCCAATACTTTTTTAGTGCTAATGATACTAACCTTGCAATAAAGAAAGATACAAGGTTAGTATTAAAGAACATTTGGGGTTTCCTCTGACTTGCAGATAGCAATGGGCACCACTGTGTATTCAGAACTACCTTTATCCTAATAACATTATAGCCCCTTGCTTTGTGGTCACCTCAGTGAAAAAGCTTAAAATTCTTCCACTGCCTATTAAAGTTAATTAAATTAGTATTGAGTTTGTGACTTCCAAGAATGTGCAAAGTAATTTATTGTTAAATTGTTTAAAAATGTTTATTATACTGTGCAGTAGTATTATACATATGTATTTATGTATTTATTTATATTTAGATACATTTTATTAAAATTACATATTATGAATATTTTTTAATGTTATAGTATATTCATGTTTTCTATAGCCAAAGCACCCCTTTGCCTTTAATGACCCCAAGAGAGGATAATAGAATAAGCTTTGGTCAAAATGCAATTTTAAAGTTTTACCTATTTTAGCAGCATATTCTCTGATCATTTGGGACCCTGGTTAATAGTTGTACCTCAGGGAAGCAGAAATGTTTGGATTAAAAGAAGTTTTAAAGCCTCAAATCACTGTAATAAGTAAGATATAAATTACCAAAATGCTTTATTTACATTTGATTTAGAGTGCTTATTAGAGGGGCTAAATTATATCAGCTTTGATTACATTGAATTTATTTCTTTTACTTTGAGTTTTTTCCTGAATACATGTTTTTTGTAATAAAAAGTTGGATTCTATAAAAGTTTTTTTATTGTGAGATGATAGTGCTGCAATTAAAGATGAAATTCTTATTGAACTGTTGCCAGTAAGTTTCCAGGACGCCAGATTGTATAATGTTATATTGGGGTTAAGACAGAACACACTAATTGTCACACTGCAAAGCAGTGTACTCCAAGTTTTTTTCCTTTTTTTTTTTTTAACAAAGTAAAACAATTGACAAAAGAAGGCTGTCCAGCTAAGGAAAGATACTAAAATAACACTTTAAGGTTTGTGGACTCTGATGGTTGCAGCCACAAACAAGGTTGAGGTGTCTATAAAAAGGAACAATGCTAACACAGAGTAAATGTCGACAGTGTTACAATGATACAACTGTCTTCTGCTGAAAAAACAAGAGTGTAGGTTGTTTTTACCAGCTGGCAATAATGCTCAGGCTTATATTTCATAAAAAAAACACTACTGATAATACAAATATCTTTTTCTTAAAAAAAGGTCTCAAGAAGTCTTTATTTCCACCCAAACTATCAGTATTTCTCACTATATCAGTTTCTGAAATGTCGCAAAATTTTCACAAATTTAAACTCATATCAAAAGAAATACCTGCAAGCCTAATTAAATATTCAAAATATGCTTACAAAGTAAATACAAACAAATTAATCATGGTGCAAAACTGGAATTTGAATTCTAGTCTCTCTATTAATATATTTAAAAAACCTGCTGCAGGCCAAAACAAACCTATGAACTAAAAATTACATCAACTCAAAATCAGAGAAGCATAAAAAATACGTCTTTCCTATTTGGAAGTCCTCAGTGTGGACAATTTATCTTGTATTTATTCACCAGTAACGGTATGTTCGCAAATCCATCCTCAGGTATTGTGACTGCTTGGGAATTCTGGCCTGTCTTAGGGCCCCAAGGGACAAAAAATACTGGTGGAACAGGTTTACAAGCACATGTGGTGTACTTAAAAAGAAAACACAATTTGAAAGTGTTAACAGCATCATATCTATAATTAGGTGTGTCTAAGGTAGCGTCAATTATCTGGGGTGACAGTGGCCTAGGCTGCAGTAGTATGTCCTGCAACCATAGGATTGCCAGTTTAAACCCCAGCTCTGTCCATCTGGTATAGTGTGTTATCTGAACTGTCCACTGATGCAGGTTCTTTGAAGTCCGAGAGCTCGTGTGAGAGGTGTGGGTGGAGCCGAGTGGAAAAGAACATTTTTGTTGTTACGTATTTTTGACAATAAAGGACAGAGAGCTGATCAATGGCTGCGGCGAGCTACAGAGAATGCAGAACCATTCTCAGTAATCAACATAAAAATGTAATCGCTCTTTCGGGTGGATGTGAGAGTATATAAGTGGAGCAGACATGAGGTATATGGTATTTTGGCGTTAATGTGTGGCTACATTGTAGAACTACACATGAGTGTGTGAATGTTTGTATGACTGAATGTGGTGTTTTAAAGTCCCCTGACTTTAAAAAGGTACGATTTGTAAGTACTTACTATTTAACAGTTCAGGTCACAAAGTAATTAAAGACAGAAGAAGATGGAGGAAAAATATTCTGTTGTTACTGGAACATTAACAACTGCTTTAATTTCTGCTTTGCAAAAAGTAAAAGATGAAATTAAGTAGACTGGACACTTATTTATAAAGAAAAGAAGAAATGTAGGGAAGCCGTATCATATATGAAATATTCTGCACGGATTTTACATTATTCAAAATAAGAATCAGAAATACTTTAATAATCCTTGAGGGAAATTACTTTTCTTGGATTTTTTTTTTAACAAGAAGGACACCATTTGGAGGTGTCTAACAGTGGGAAACTGTTGTGGTATTTTAAGGTACTTTAAGATTGTTTGCTTTTTCTAAAAAAATGTTTATTTGGTGATTATTTTTTCTTGTTCTAAGGAAATGGGAGCAGGGACTCACCACAGGAGCAGTCACGAACAAAACTGCGACTGACTGTAAATAAACAGCATAGGAAAACGCTCTGACAGTCTTCACCGCTAAGGATTAGTTTATGTATTTGCAACAGAAAGTGTCAATCTATAGCTGCATTTCAAATTGTATAGTCAATAATTTTATAGTCTAGGACCTTTAACAGTCACCATAGCCCCCAACAGCCTGTTTTGTTTTTACCCAAGCATGTCTTCTGCACCCTGTAAATAAGACATAAATGCATGAAAAGATACCTTGACAAGCCTGCTGCTAAATGGAGACATTGATATTAACATTGCTATGTTCATCTCAATTTAATCCCAATATGGCCATCAAAGTGCAAATTAAATGAATGTGCGTCTTTCTGTCTAAACAATTTGAGGATAAAAGCACAGCAGTGAGCAAAAAAAAAAAAAAAGAATTCCAGGTATTGACTAAATTTGTCTTATCATTTATCATAATTTCACCATCCACTTTGTCACGGCTTCAGCTTTTAAGGAAGATAGATGATCCAAGATGTTGTCCCCCTCATTCATACTCTTTGTGCTCTGAGAAGTGTGTCCAATATAGACTTACCTGAGCTCATAGCAATATTGTTAGTCTTCTTTTTTCACCACTGACACAATAAGTGGTTTCGTGCATGTTTTTCCACAAGCTGTGCATGGACATCTGGCATTTTCTGACCTGTAACCTATATTACTAAAGATTAATTTTATCATCAACCATATATCTTACCAACAATACTGATGGGGCAAGGTGTCAAATTGGTACATGGGGTTTTAGTTGACTAACTGGGTGAATTTTTTTTTGGAACACACCACAATGTCAGAGTGGTACCATTAAGGGGCATGACTCGGAAAGGTGTGACATTTGCTTTGCCTCCTCCCTTGGGGCTCTATGCTGAGGTGGTCGGCTCTACAAGGGCAATCATTAATTTCTGAGAGGAATATTCCCATGGTGAGGTGACTGGTTTAAGAAGGTCCTGCTCCTGTGCAGACACCTGCAACTTGAAAGTTCAAAAGAAGTGCTGACTTTCCTGAATTCCACAAGCAAGAGCCATCTGCTGCCAAGTTAACTTAGGCTACTAAAAACCTAGATTGTGCACAGGTTTAGCGGATGAATGTCATCTGAACTCCAAGTTTTCTCATATAATAAAGCTAATGCATCTAAAGGGTCTTTTGCAAGGTCATTTCAAGGGAATCAAAAACTGTGATTACAGCTGCAAACCTTTAAGTTAGGTATCTATAAGCCTTGCACATCTGGATAAACAAGTATTATTCACCTTGTTTTCCACAAATGTTTTTGATTAGTCTGGTTTGATTGGGTTGGGAAGTATTACATGGGAAGTTGTGAAATTGTTCTGCATCAAGCATCTGTCTCTCCATCAGTCTCTGGTGATGGACTGAAAAATATTGAAGAGCCGCAATCGGAACCATTCCATTGTAGATCTGCTTCTACTTATAGGGTCCTTGTCCTACTGGAAGGGGAATCGTTTTGCACATCTTCTATAATCTATAACAGGTTTTCTTACAAGAGTTCCCTGTAGAAGACCCATTCATTTTATCATCAAATCTGACCCTTTCGCTCTCTCTGCTTTACAGAACCATCTCTACAGCATTATGCTGATACCACCATGTTTTACTATGTGAATTATATGCTTAGGGTTATGTACAGCTTTAGTTTTCTGCCACATATAGAATTTTTAGGCAGTCAGAAAAGTTACATCTTTGTCTCATCAGACCAGAGAACCTTTATCATCTTGTCTGATGTTACCCTTATTTGCATTCCTGTGGAAATTTATAGTCTTCCAGGTCATGGACCACAAATAGGCTTGAATCAGAGGCAGCAAGACTTTAACTCAGTTTTTTCCGAAGCGTTTTCAACACCTATCCAAGACTGTTTGTCAATTCTGTTGACTTACACTAGAGCTAGAGCCTTTAGTGGCAGAACTGACAAAGGCTGCTGGATAGGAGTCAAAACGTCTCATGAAAAACAGAGTCCAGTTGGCTCAGATTTAAGCCTTTTTATTTGCCATATTTGCATTGTGTCAGTTTACAAGCCAAAAAGGGGATATCTTATATACAGAGGTTGGTAGAGTACTCAGAAACGTTACTCAAGAAAGAGTAGCACTGCCTTAATATTTGAATATTTTTTTTACTGAAGTACAAGTAGGATGTAGACATCCAAGAAATTACTCAAATAAGATTAAAAACGTACCTAGTAAAATGGCAGCTTAAGTACTGGGTAACTGCTGACTAATAACAGTTTAAATAAATAACATCCAAAGTAAAATAAAAATCAGGCAGAGGAAACACTTTTTCTGATTTTTTTTTTACATAGACATTTATTTAATGTTTATGATATGTAATACATATCTGTTAGGGTTAGGGTTAGGGTTAGGGAAGATAAAGAAATGCCATTAATGACATCTACAAATTTTTTACATATTCACTTGGTATCAAAAAGCTCAAGTTACTCATAGGAGGTAGAACTTACCAGAGATTTTACTCAGGTAAAAGTAGTGATACTCTCAAAATAATATTACTTAAGTAAAAGTAAAAAGGCACAGTAAAATACAACTACTCTTATTTTTTTTCTAAAAGTTACCACTCAAGTAAAGGTGAGTAAATGTAACTGGTTACTACCTACTTTTGATCAAATAGTACTTATTCAACAATGCATTTGCTTTTTAAATTTATTCTTGACAGTAAGACATGCTCCTCTACATATAGTTGTCCTGTAATAGATTCTTCCACATCAGCTACGGACCGATGCTTCTCCAGAAATACCATGTGCCCCCTGCTATATTCCCAATTCATTCTGTTTTTGTCTAGGTTGTAGGTTTGGGTAGGAAGCCGTGAGTTGGCATGGTTGCCTGAATGGCATAATCTTTTCTTTTCGTGATGCATTAACATTTCCACAAGGGGCTCAGAGCTTGGAATATTGTTCAAAACCCACATCCAGGTTTAACCTCCTCTACAACAGGGTTGTCAATATAGTTTCTATGGGCCACTCCAGCATCATTGAATCTTTAAAAGGGCCGGTTCCAGGTGTATTCATGAAACTTTTGATTTCATCATTTCATTAACAAAGAGAACACTAAAGCTTTACACCCATTTATTTTGCAGTTGTAGCCATTTTGCACACTTTGAAACATATGACTCTGCTTTATGACATTTTTTGACCTTCGAGGGACAGATTCTTTACAATGGCAGGCCAGATTACGACTTGAGTTTAAAACATATGCTCTACAGCCTGTTATCTGAGGCCTTCAGGTAGCAGGTAACAGGCTGAATTGTGTTTAGTGGTGTCAGAGAAAAGGGAGAAAATGGGATTAATAAACAACACTGCAATACCTTTCATTTTTGTATTTACAAACCAAAACTCTCTTCATATTCTATAAATGAACCATATCAGAGGTGTATAAAACAGTTCAAAGGCCTCTGTAAAGTTTGGCAGAACAGCAAGACAGTTTTGCAAACAACAAATTGTCTACTTATTTGTTCATTTCTTTATCTTTATGGAGTAATCCCCAGATCTGTTACCCACCCAGGACTCTCTCTTAACTTTCTCATATGTTTGTATGTGTTGTTTCCCTCGCTGTGGTGATTTAGAGGGAACATTTTATCACAGCTAGCCAAGAGAGCCTGGTCCACCAGGGAGCCCGGCATTTTATAAGGGTATAAATAATCAATGACACTGAATCTGTAATAGGCTGTAATGCTGTTTGTTAACTCCACTATTGCACCCCTCCCCCGCCTGGGATGGCATGTTTGTTGCCTGAACAATGGAAACGAATGGCCAGGGCTAATTGACGAAGCAGCAGAATCTCCTTGTAAGCTGCGTTGGTTTATTTTCTGTTTCTTTATTGCCTGTGAGCTGCCCTAAATCTTGCAATGAGGGACTTTTCTGACTTGTTTTGAGCACACAAGGTCTACTCCTGATATAATTCATGCAACTACAGTCAGATAAAGTTGGTCAGGATTTGGATTTTTTTGAAGTATTTTACATACTGATCAGTTACAAAGAAAGTGCTTAAAGAGTAGAAATAAACTGCTTAAAGGTAGGAAAACCAATGGTGTCAGTAAGCAGGCGAATAAAACATTATTATATAAAATAAAAACATAAAAACATTTTGTTTTTAGTTTCAAAATGTTTTAAAATTGTTTTTTTTAGCACACCAAAATACATAGTTTATTCACCCTCCCCTCACTCCTGTATGGAAGAACACACTCACATCCCAATATGATACATATTTTGAGTTTCTCCCCTCCCCCAGTAGTCACCCATGAGACTCTGATTTCCATTATTATTAATATCTGCCTGTTTAATTTTCAGCTCTGTCATAATGTGTCGGCCTAAACTACAAGAGACAATCCCTTATTGATTACTTTCCCAGCAGCCCCGGCGCATGCCCCAGCTGATCACGCCTCTCATGCACAGACATCTCATGCATTTCAGATAATAAGCTGCTGCTCTGGAGTTGAAACAAATTGGATGTGCAGTCAGTCACTGTCCAAGTAAATCATGTTGCAGTCTGTCAGTGGACTAGGCTTGGATTATCATCTTACCCAAGCGAGGCAAAAAATATTAAAAAAGGAGAAAATCTGCCATGAGCACCTGTTATATTGGAATACTGATATAAATATACAGTAGTTTGCAGAAGTATTCATACCCCTTAAAGCTTTTTATAGCTGATGTGATAGCTTTTTTATTACATTAAAATATGAAAAACACAGTGTACTTCATATAATGTTTATGTGATAGAGCAACAAACAGTAGTACAAAATTGTGAAGTGGAAGAAAACCGATCCATGTTTTTTAAGCTTCATGACAAAAACAATTCTAAAAACTGGGACATGTACATGTTGTCATCCTCTGTATTTTAATATTAAGTACTAAAAAACTTATGGCCACCTATATAAACTGCAGTCAACCTGTGTGAACTTTGATGACTGTACAAAGAGTGACAGTGACTAAAGTTGTAGGGGTTCATCTGCCTTGCCCGCTGCTGGTAGTCAAAGGGCCTCATGGTGAAGACTGCACAGCAGTGGCTACAAGATTGCTTACCATCGTGTGTGAATGGGTGAATGACTCAGGCCCCATCCAGATGAAGCTGTGGTAACTTGGATAAAACAAGCTTCTTGGTCGATAGTAAACATAAAGGCTACATTTGAAACACCCAGAGTGAATATGTTTGACGTCATCCATCGTCTCCATCATAATACACTGATATGCATAACTGGCAACAAACACGTGTTTGTGCATCTTAGCGAATGCAACTGTCACCACACTTAAGATAACTACAAACAAAATACTCTGCAGACTTCTGTGTTGTGATTCTGTTTTAGTATCAGTGTTTAAGAAGCTATTTAATTTATAGTAGATTTCACAAAAACTACTTGTTGCTCCTCCAGTGTCAGTTCACACAAATGCATTTTTTTTCTCTCTATTCTGGATTAAATCTTTGCAACAAACTTCTTCCTTCCTATGCATTCTTTAGCTGTAGGACAGTGCTACTGTCCTACAGCTCTGTTGGCTTCAGGTGGTTTCAGCTCTACACTTAAACTTTTTCTATGCAGATACCTAACTTAACTTTGTGTGGATGCAGCCTGATAGTGGCTGATGGTAAAGTGTTGGTAAGGTTTTGAACAAATGCAGTCCATTTACCAATTACCATTTAAATTCAACTGATCTGTGAACAATCAGCCTCATGGAGACAAAGAAACACTAGATACAGATCAAATAAAGCCTTGTAGAGGAGCTGGACATATACTAACTAAACTAAAGCTATTTACAAAGATAGGCAGAATAACCCTTTAACCCATGTAGACTGGATTAAACTTAGTAAAAATTTTAAAACATGAGATATTTTGCTGATGCTTCTTTTTAAAATATTACATACAATTCCCCTATTATTTAAGTTTTTTGAAAATTGATCAATAATAATATTTTAATGAAATATATCAATATATTTGAATGAAAAACTAACAACAGTTTGACACGATCCTAACAATCCTTGCAGTGCCAAGTTTTTCCTGCATCATGCCATTGTACTGTATAGATCTAAACTTGCAGTAATATTTAAATATATGTATATTATTCTGTATGAACAGGTAGATGGAAAAGAACGCAGTGCCAAAATCAATTGCCACAACAACGCTGCCTTTTTTGTTCTTATGCTTGAAATTCTGCAATGGAGAGAAAATGAACCATCCTGTCATAACCAAACCTTGCATTGTTTCAAATTCAGAGCTGTTTTAGAAGAAAAGGATAAAAAAATGTTGTCTCTT
>JAUZNJ010030108.1:0-68675 GCA_034780135.1 Jordanella pulchra
AAACCCCCCCCCCCAAAAAAAAAAAAAAAAAAAAAAAAAAGAGAGGTTAAGTATATTTGGCTGCTTCATCTCATTTTAAGTTTGTTTTTTTTTATGAAAAACATTATGTTTTTTCCACATCCAGAAAAATCAGCAGAAGAAAGCTGAGCTCTGCTCAGAGCTTTTAAAACTAGAAATGGTTTCCCCTTAAAAAGATAATAATAATAAAAACTTTAGATAACTGGGTTGAACTGATCTGGTTAACTTTGTTTGAGCCGTCTTTCTCTCATCACTCTCAATGAAAATACTGCCCAGTCAGTATGAAACAAATAACAGGGCCAGTGGTGCTCTCCACTGCCTCAAGTCAGACTTGAAAAATGAGAACCTTCACTTCAACTGCGCCTCATTGTAAATACTGACAACTGAACACAATAGAGGCTGAACGAAACAAACAAACAAAAAAGAAGCACTTGCATATTCATTTGAGCTTATGGGTAAAAAATGTGAATAAATGATCAATTCCCTCTGTGGACCACTTCGAAATTACCTTTTAGTTTCTGCTGTATTGCATAACGAGCCTTTCTCTCTTGGTCCAACTCGCTGCACAAAGTGTCTATCAAAAAATGAAGAAGTAAAAATAAAAAAAAATAAAAAATAAATGAGTGGTCAAAAGGGATTATTGAGGAAAGTAAAAAAAAAAAAGCTAGATCAGTGAGCAGTGTGTGGAGGAGTGTAACATGTGCTGTTTGCCCCTGTGGTATTTAGAGTGACCCCTCTGTGTACTTGAACCCTGTATTTAAACGACTGTAACATGAAACCAATCCTTTAACGCGTGGCATTAGTTGATGTCTGCTGCATGTAAGTGATACAGAGCTACATAATGGTCTGTCTATTCAATTTTCCAGAGCATGATTTAGAAGAAAATAACATTTGCAAACAAAACAATGTGGCATCAGTTTCACCTTTGATAGATATCTATTTAATCCCCTCAAACCCAGCAAAAATAAATGTAAAAAACGTGGAGTTTACAGGAAAACACAATATTTCTAATATTTCAATATTAAAGTGTGACACTTTTCATTTTATAATCTCATAAAGCTGTTTAATTACCAATAATTATGAAATGTTGTGGCTTAAAGAAAAGCTGATCTAAATCAGCTTTCCAGGCTAAGAGAAAGAGATTCACCTCGAACAATCTGCAACTGCTGGACCATTTCCTCTCTGTAGGACAGCTCACGCTTCATCTGATCCTGGAAATTATCTGAGGAGAAACAAGGAGTCTCATCATATGGATAGATTTAAAGAAACGATCCAGTCAGACTAACACACTCGCTTTGTCTTCTTCATACCTTTCAGATGCTGAAATTCTCTCTCCAGCTTCTTCCTCAGCTCCACTTGCTCCACCAGCTGCTTCTGTAACTCCTCTGGAAAAAAAAAACAGTTAACATCCTGTTGGATATTTTATTTGTTTCTTTATTTTGGGATTAAAAGAAACAAATAATAAACATCCTGAATTTAATTTCTG
This sequence comes from Jordanella pulchra, assembly GCA_034780135.1. Taxonomy (NCBI): domain Eukaryota; kingdom Metazoa; phylum Chordata; class Actinopteri; order Cyprinodontiformes; family Cyprinodontidae; genus Jordanella; species Jordanella pulchra. Next base: position 1,505 of record JAUZNJ010030108.1, read on the forward strand.
CTCCTAAGGATTGCTTGGAGTCCTTGCATTAAGAACTTCAGGTGCATCTCCTTCCTTGATAACCCCGTCTTTCCCCCCTTCCCCTCTCTCTCTCTCTCTCTCTCTTTCCCTCACAGGCTGCCGCAGTAATTGTCATGCATTGCCTGGAGGTGGAGACGATAATAACGGAGTCCCAGGGTTTTTCCAAGCGTTGTAAAATAATTAGCTGCCGAGCCTCGGGGTTATGGCTCTGTTCGTTAAAATATTAATAGCCTCTAAACGATTTCCCCTTACAATAATAAGTCAAAACTCCTACATCTCGTGATTAAGTGGTTAACAACTATGGAAACACTGTAGGCCTATAAAATGCAAATTCGCATTCGGAAATTTGGGCGTGTATTTCTTTAGCAGCTACATTTTAAATCAGGTGGAAATCTGTATTTAATGTTATTCTAACATATTGGGGATGTTTAGTTTGCTAAAGGGGCAGTTTTTGGTTGAGAAATTAAAATAATCCAGAAAGAAAAAAAAAAGAATATCATAACATTATCGTGTATTAAACTTACTAATATTACTGTGTCATGAATCAATACAAATAATCATCTTGTTTTTATGATTACGTGCCTTAAATCGCTTCCTACCTTTGGCCATATTCTCCAGATCCCTTTCATGCACACTGATGTCGATGCGTAAAGCTCCATCACCTGCACATAAAGAAAGTATAATGAGAAAAATAAATTTTAAAGAAGAAAAAGTAAATGTAAAATGCCTTTATGCTAAAAATGTAAACATTTCGGAATTTTTTGGAAAAAAAAAATATATATATATATGTATTAAAACCTTGTCTGTCCTTCTCTGAATAGGACGTGGCGCCATGCTGTGTCTGTAGGCCTAATTCAGCCATGTGATGGATACCTAAACATGAACGGGGGGGTAAGTTTAAGGGATTGTTCAAAATTTGGTTGGATAACAGCAGATAATTAATTAGATCAATAATTCTACCGCTGGGTCTGTTGGATGGTTTGGAGCTGAAGGAAGGACGTTCGTTCAGGATGAGCGTCGGTCCGTCCTTTTCATGGGGGAACACCTGCAAAACAGAGACCAATTACAGGCCATTTGCTGCGGTTCAACACATAATTACAGCCGTTTGAAAAACGAAAAATCAAGAATAAGATCTATTTAAAATTAAATAATCTAAAACATAAAATGATTTAATTAGAATGGGCAAAATAAACCAGTAAATAAAAGGTGGTTTATTTGGCAAAAAATAAACGCATTTCTTAAGGGGTAACTGAAAATAATATATATATATTTTTTAGGCATTTATAGTTTTTATTTTTTATTATCTTTAAATAATAATTACAATATCTGCCCTGCTGCCTTGCTCAGGGGCAACTGATTTTATTTGGCAAAGGCCGTTTGATTTTGGCCAAATCTTGCTGGTCAGCATTTTTATCACATTTACTGCTGCTTCATAGCAACTTCCCTTCCGGGGATCATTACAACTTCAATTCATCTAATCTCACCTCATGAAGAGGTGAGCCGTTACGCATCTGTCGGTCCTCATCCGATGAGGCCTGCGGTGACGCTCCAGCCACCCCTGGGCTGGAGGAGCCGTCGGGCCTCTCTTGGCCCTCCTCAGCTACAGAGCACAGCCGTTCCTGTGCAGGGGAGCCACGGGGATCCCCACCTGGGGAGATCCGGATGGACTCCTCTTCCTCTGGACCTCGGTTGGATTCCACGTCCACGTCTGGATCGTCGTCCTCATCGTCCACTACGCTGTCCCTGTCCGGAGACGCCGATCTGTAGCTGGAGCTCTCGCTGATGAAATCCGGGGACATGTACCCGGGACGCGCACCGAACCCATCCCGGTTGCCGTAGAGTTTGGCAATGGTTTCCGCATCTTTGACCACGGGTCTGAAGGCTGAGATGTAACTGATCTTCCTCTGTGAGCCCTCGTCCCCGGATCTGTCCTCGTCGTTTCTAGTGGAGGAGGACTGGGAGCTCGGGCTGCGTTCATGGTGAGGATGCGGGGTTGTGTCTTTGGGTGTGTTTGCGCCTCGGTCGCTTTGGTCGGATAGGTCCAACTCAGTTTGCCGGACACCCGGGCGCTCTGCTGGAGGTTTGGGTGGAGCGCCCGGGTAGGGTGGCATGGGTAGGCCACCAGCTGTGGGCCAGAACATGGGGAAAGCGGGGTAGAGTGAGTCCTTTGCTCCGGGCCAAAACACGCCGGGAACAGCGGATTTGTTCCCATCAGTCAACCCGTCGCTCTTTTTCTGACACAGCCCATAGCTGGGGAAGCCATAGGGGTGGTGGGGGAAAATAGGAGGGGGGATCTTCTGGAGCATGCCAAAGCTCTTGCTGGGCACAGGGATGACCGGATAACTCCGCGCGCCACCAGCCAAACTTAAATTATTGCTTCCCTGCTCCTCGTCACACCGTAAAGTTTTGTGAGGGATCTCAGGGGAACTAGCTGGAGCCAAACTAGAAGAGGCCTGCGATTTCAACGATGATGACATTCCAGATCCGCTCATGGGAAGAGTCCTCTTTCTGCTCCCCCCGTTAAACATGGCCTTAACATCCTCCCATGCGTGGTTTATATCCTCAGACTGTTTCTTGTCTGTCAGTTTCAGGTGCCGTCTCCACGAATTGAAGTTTGCCGCGTCCGGCTGCAGGTACTTGGACTCTGGAGTGCGATGAGAGTGAAAAATAAACTTATTCGGGGAGAAATACATGTTGCAGAAGCTGCATTTGATGCATTTCGCCCTGGAGCTGTTGTATCTGGCCGGGATAAAGTTGCCTCTGCAGCCCCAGGCGCATTCATGAGACACATCAAAGGCGAAATTTTCCGGCAGCTTCGGAGGGCTGTGCGCCCCTAGGAAGGACTTGCAGAGCCGCTCCGCCTCCCGTTTGGTGATCATCCCGCAGCGCCTGGATGAGATGGGCATGGCCCCTGCGCGCCTCAGGAGCTCCAGCTGGACAGGCGTGCACTGCACGCAGGTGATACCCAGAGCCACCCGGCGGTTGTGGATCTCGTTGTAGCTGTAGTTCTTCAGAAGGGTGTTGGAAATCTGTGCAAGGCAGAGCCTCTCTTTCCCATCTATCACAAGAGACACGATGGGCACCCCGTACAAGGAGGTCTCACTCACTTGGTTCGGTTTGAGGGAGTTGGGGCTGGAAAAGCTTTGTGCGTCTTGCTTTAAACTCGGGGAAGAGCTGGAGTCTCGTCCCGCGTCTCCAAGATGTCCGGGCATCGACTCCATCCCTGGAAGCCTAACGATCAAAATCATAAGAAATTAATTGAAATTTGTCGTAATTAATTATATTAATATTAATATTGTATATTGTTCTCAATTTCAACAGAGACAGACTCTATATCATTATTAACCATTTCAGCAGAATGTTTTGGCCGAATTGAGCTGAAATGAACCATTAATTGCAAATATTAAACACAATGAACTGATAAGTATTTCGAAAATAAACAAAAATATAATAATGATAATAATAATAGTAATAATGATAATAATAAGAATTTAAGTTTATATAGTGTGTTCAATTGCAAAAGTGAAATCCGTCTTTGCCCCTCTTCTTAACTTCTCTATTAATTTTCTTCATCTGCACGTCAGGCCTTCTTTTCCCGGATTTTACGCGACCGCCTACGTGGAAGGAGGACCTCTCCTGCTCCCCTTATCTTCAAATCGGCTCAGCACTTACGGAGCAGCTACTTAAGAGTCACATAAGATCTTTAGACAGGAAAAGGACAGAAGGAGAATGCAGCCTGAGCTGCGCCAATGCGCTTAGCGGAGAAGAAAAGAGCAACTCTTAAGCCGCTTTTCTGGTAATTACACGGATCCAAGCGTGCGTCCCCGCATTGTTAATAAAAGACTAGTCCTATATATAATTAAAGCTTCAGCGCAGATTAGCCTCAGACTGTAGCCAGGAATTAGGTTGGAGCAGGCCTATCTCACATTCACCTGCGCCCACTGATCGACTCCTTGCAACGCCGTGTTTTTAAGGCCACGCAAATCTACCGAGCAGCATGCAGGGGTGATTAAAGTTTAATAGCGGGATCCAGGTCGTATAATCAAACATTAAAAGAAATGCTTCTAAATCCGATTTTTGCACAAAATAAAAAACAAATTAAATTCACACGTTAACATTTTTTGCAGTACAATTAGTTAAATGAAAACGTGAAATATCACCTACCTTCCTCTTCTGAAAAGACAGCACACTCCAGGGATGTTTAAAAGAAATAAAAAAAAAGGTAGGCAGAGGAAATTTCGAGATTATTGTTGTCCAGATAGAAAACTGTGATAAAAATGCAGGAAAAAGGCACCAGAAGCTGCGAACTTTCTCTCAGTTGGCTGAAGGGCAAGAAACAGCAGCGGCGCGCAGGACCTCCATCCTGTTGGAGCTCTGGGAGGTGAATAGCGTATAGACAGGAAGCACATGGCACCTCTCTCCTCCTCCTCCTCCTGCTGTCATGCTGATGTGTAATAGCTCTCCCTCTCTATTTCCCCTCCTCTCTCACACACACATAAACACACGCGGAGCAACCCGACAATTCACAATTTTTGATGCACAAAGCAGATCAGAATAAAAAGGCATAATTCCCAATTAGGCCCCCGCTGACCTCGAATGTGGAGACATTTGGCCTCAAAATTGTTGGGATTGAAAATGATGATGATTTTAAATGATGAAAAATAAAACAAATATTAATGAAAAAACCTACATTATTTACAAAATAAATACATTAATTGATAATAAAAGGAAAAGCTAAAGGGGTTTAAAGCGGCTTACTCAAATTCTACTGACTAAAGACCCTCTGGAGGCCCACGGACACCCCCGGGGTCAAACTGATCGTCGCATTTAATTTGCATTAAGGATCAGCTCGGTTGCTGCGGTGCGCATCTTGCGTATTTCCCCCGCAGTGGAAGCGAGCCGCAGCGCAAGTTGTGCTTTGCAGGGCATCAAGAAAGCCAAAAAGGCCCGGGCTCATTTATCAAGTTTCACCACCATCTGTTTGACTTCCACGCCGCGGCCACGCAAATCGTTCAGCAGCTTTGGGGGAGGAAAAAAAAGAGGAATAAATGAAGGTTAGAAATCTGAAGTAGATGTGGGAACCCTCAGAGTTTAACAAGTTGAGTTTAGAATCACTTTAACAAAAACTGAATGAAGCTGAGATGAGATGATGCTTAACTTTTGACTTTAAAAAAATCAGATACCTATTTAGAAATCTTCAAAGTGAACAATTTTGAAGTAAATCTGGTTAATAAGCCTCACTCTGGTACTTTTTGATTACTTAAGATCCAGATAAATATGAGAACTCTGTATATGAACTAAATTAGAAAGCTTGAAATATAGAGGTGTTCCTAAGCCCTCAGATTTCGTGTTAGATTGTTTGATAATAGTGGGAAATCTATAGAGGTTTCCAAAACCCACATTTTCCTAGTTATGTTTAAGAGGTTATCTTCTTTTTCAGCAATCAGCACCAGGATGAGCCCCTCAGAAATCCAACATCTTGCCTATTATTCACTTTTTTTCAAATTGTTCTTTCTAAGTAAATCTTAAGGATGTCCATGACGCAGAACATCTTGTTGTTGTGTTTTAAAAAAAATAAACGCAATCAATTTTACCCTCTAAACCATAGGCCTATAATTTATTATTTTATTTGATTCATTGTTTATTTACTCTTTCATTTTTAAATAAATCTTTCACAAATTTTAGATGATATCAATCTTCAAAGATGTTGTATATAATTCAAGTGGTGGCATTAAACCTAATTTCTATTCATCTTGGTTATTTCATTTGTGACCCGTTTACATGTGACCTATTATTGTTTTTTTGTCAGCCTAAAGTGTCTTTGGTTTAATTGAGTTTAAAGTCTATAATAGACCAATAAACGGACACCTAAGTTAAAAAGTTAATATAATGTGTGTATGGTGGGGGGTTTAAGGTACCAAATAGGAAAGCTGGCCCCAGAAAAGTTCTGTGCAGCCCTGCTGACCCAGCATATGTGTCAAACAGAAGCCAAAAAAGTGGGTCGTTTCAGGCACCGTAATGAGGACAAGAAGAATCAACCTCATCTTGTCACCCATCATTCTGGAGGCTGGGACAGAGTGTTCCTGAAGAGATGAGTGTATGAAGTGTCATCAGCCTGCATGCGCTCCTTTTTTCTCTTACCTCCCTGCAATATTGATGCCGAACCTGATCCTATAGGAGCACCCTCTCCTCTTTCACCGTGGAGAGGCTTCCCCCGCAGCCCCCCTCCAATAATTACAATTTTATACTGTAATTATTCCTCTCCTTTTAATTATTTAGGCCGCCGAGCTGAATGCAGCCTTTTGTCGCCGTTTATTCCGGGGGAAACGTGAGCTGATGCGGCCGCAGATCAGCAGCGAGGAGTTTTTAATTAGAGACATTTCAGCGGTAATTTTAAGCGAGCTCCCTTTATTATTCCTGTTGGATACAAATTACCAGGCCGGCTTCATTGATATGCACAGAAAGCTTTTAACCTGGAGGAGAAATGCACCTTCAGGTGTCTGTCTAAAACTCAGCAGGTGAGCCTCAGCACCACTCTGTGAACAAATGTAGATTTGTTCATTTTTTGCTACTAAGGCTAAAATAAACATGCCTGAAAACTATCTAAGGTCCTTTGCCTTTCATTTCTCCTCCTCTCAAACTTCTTATCTATTATATGGGCCGATGATTCCTTTTGTCCTTTCTAAGGATATATGAGCAAAGATATATTTTTTAAAAAGGCCTACTTCTACCAAAATCAAAGTTAAAATGCCCTACACAGAAAATATGAATATATACATATAATTACTGAAGACAGAAGCGTTTCTAGATCATTTTGAAAAGAATGATCATCTCAAAGTAGCAAATGAAACCAAAAAGTTTAGGACTATTTTTCATTATGCAATTAGAAATAAGATTTTGAATGAAGTGAATACTAAAAAGTGAAGGATAATAGACCTAAAGTTTACTTTAAGTTGAAATAAATGCAAATACATTTTTAAGTCCTGCCACCCTTAGCTTAAATTCATACAAAATAAACAAATAAAATACCTAAAAATATCACAGGATTAATTGGATGAAGACCAGTCCAAGGAGGGGGCCACTGTCTCCTCTGTCTACCCCTTGGTGGCGCCACTGCCTATTTACAGTTCTTATTTCCCCATTGCTATTGCTTTCTAAATCAAAACGTTGTTTCTCATTTACTGATGAAGACTAAATGAATGCCTACAATAACATTTCAATTAAAAATATATAACTGAATCATACAGTCATACTGATCATTTGCTCCAAGCCATGTGTGATGTTGTATACTCATTTTCTACTTTATCATTTTTTGCCTCTCGATGTAAAAAAGATCAATCAAGCCCAGCTCAATCGGGACAGGTTTAATAACAGCAGCAATTGCAGCCAAATGTTTTATAATTAACAGTTGTATCAGCACCCTATAAAACCATGACCCCTATAAATCCCATTTTAGAGACCAATCAATTCTCCTCTTGGACTAAAGGGCCTATTGATCCCTCTCTACTCGGCTCTCCTAAACGCTTTCTCCGTCTCTCTCTTTTTGTTTCCAGTTAAAAGAGCATTTCGATTGCACTTTTTATTGGAGGAAAGACTCCGCCGAGAGGAAAGCGATGGCTCGAAAATTAAACGGTGACATTTTAATTACAGGACATTGATAAAGGGATCCGGGTAATGGCTGTGTACAGGGCGGCCACTCATTGTCCCGCCTGATGCGCTAATCAAGGCGGACTGCTCTGAAAGAAAAAAAAAAGGTCATGGACCGATTTAAGTTAGGGAATATGAGGGTCCCGGACTGCTTTAAATGAAGACGCATCTCCAAACAAAGCGCGGTCAATATCCCCCCCCCCCCCAGACTTATTATCACCATAGGTCACAGGGAGCCAGACATAGATCATGTGATGCTAGAATTTACATGTCACACAAAGCGATAGAGGCAGCTAGAGTGACACAACAAGGCTGGGTGAGGGTTTTTTTTTTTTTTTTTACCCCTGAAGAGTTAAATCAACACATGGGCTCAATGTGAAGGACTTAACATAACTGGTTTATGGCCTGATGCCACCTTTAAATCAAAACAGACCAAAAATAATTGACAATAAAATAATCCTGTTCCCTACAATTGAGAACTATTAGGATTTTCTTGTTTTTTTTTTTTTACACAAAACAAATAAAAGGACAACAAACTGATTAGGACGTGGACATTTTTTAACACTCTGAAAGCCATAACATTAAATAATATTGTTTACATGTGCTTTAAATGGCCGAAAAAAGCCAAGCCAAGCAATAAACAATCACAATTGAATAAATGGAGAAGGATGCAGTAAACACTGTTTCGTAACCTCAGTTGTTTAATCACAGTTTAAATAAACATTTTCTCCAAAAATCAAACCTATGAAGCACTTTTATTTAGTGTAAGAAGTTTTTTTTTAATACAAATGTAATATGACATGGAGGGCGTGTGTTGGAAATATTAAACCTGATGAGCGGCTGTGTTTATTTTCTCACCACACAGGATAATGACAGAGGTGCTGAATCTCCAGACTGTACTGTTATAAGAGGCCACTGATTGGACCAAACCTAGGAGTAATTGGCAGAAACCTGTCATAGCATTACAAACATACAGTTTTGGAGTCAGCAAAACTTTGCTTGGAGCTCAACAGAGAACTGTCTGCCTTAAGAAAATGGACACTAACTGAACTTTTCAGCAACAAATAGTCCAGGTGTGTTTGGTATAGAAACTTAGGTTTGTTTTCTCTTCTCAGTGCTGTGGGACCTCGAGTGACTGCACGGCTTCATGAAGCCTTTTTGATGAAAAATCTAATGGAAACCAAAAATTGTGTCGTCTTTAGGTCTTTCAGCAATATAATAATTCAAAAGTTATGAACGAACCAACAAAGAAATGATTCACCAGACATAATATCAACTTTCTTCCAAGGATATCTCGTCACCTCTGATCTAAATGTTGAAGAAAACCTGTGAAATCAGTTGGAAAAAAAGAAAGTATAAAGAGCACACAGGAATTTAGAGGATCTAGAGATACGGCTCACAGAGAAAGGCTCTATGTGTTTCCCAACCTGGTGAATTGTAAGAGAAAGGAGTTTTACAAAGCTGGCATGAGGAAATGTGCAAAAGTGATTTTGTCAAAAGCAACTTCTTCTCAAATGGACTCAAACCAAAAGGTTGGATTTTGTTTTTTAAAAAGAAAAAAAATTAGATAAAAGAAAGCATAAATATCTATTCAAAGCTTTTAAACATCTTCACCAGGGATGCCAGAAAAAAGTTGAATTCCTAACATATCTTATTCTATAAAAGGATTCTAACTTATTTTTAATGAAAGCAGAAAGTTTATTTTTAAACTGTTCTTTGAATGTTCATTTTCAAAGCTTGTTGTATCATATGTCCTATAATAATCAAAATATTTCTTATGCACTTTGACTAAAAAAGCAACAAGGATAAAAAAATGATGAAATAATTTATTTAATTGAAATAAGGAGATCAGTAACTGAAATATGTTCTTGTATATTCATTTACCTTTTTGTCAAGGTGTTCGGGTTCATCCTTTAATCTGTGGGTTGCCGGTTTGAATCCCTTTCAGCTCCGTCTTATCCTTGGTTTAGACTCTTTATCCATATCTGTGAAGGTTCTCAGTCCTCAAGGTCATGGTCAATCTTGGAAAGTTGAGTTTAGGCAACTGGAAGTGAAGTTTTCTAGAAGACTTTTCGCCTCTCATCCAAGAGGCTTCTTCAGTTTTAACTGATGCTAGAGAGTACTGAGATAAATACTGTTGGAGTCAAATATCTGGAATGCAATAAGAATGACTCCCTTCCCACGTCACATCCTGCAACCAAGATCATATAGGAAACTTCTTCCGGTTTAACGTTCTCTTTTGCCGATGGCCGCGTAAGGCGAGGCACACCGATTCTGATCTGAAGCTACGGGAGTAGCCACCAAATCCCTCCGGAGAAGAGCCCGCTCCCTGGGTCGAGTCAGACTGATCCTGCCTACCATTCAAAAAGCTGAACTAGTGTCTTTTCCTGCGATTCAAACCGATGTTTGTGAACCCATCTGCTAAAGCAGAGGATAAACCTTCATGTCCAGTTATCTAAACTGAGCTTTCCCAGCTTGACCCGCTTTGCCTGCAGTTGGACAGCTGTGGATGTAATGCAGGATGGGAATGACTCAACGTTAAAAGTGCTTTTTGGTCCTTGGACTTCAGGCATTTCATTTTTCAGACTATATTCCACATCTTTTTTTATATTATTGTGAGAAAAATCAGATGTAACATAAGTTATAACAAACTAAATACCTTAAAAGTTGAGTATATACGAAAAAGTAATTTCAGTGTGCTTTATCTGCTATTGCTGTTAAGTCATCAATTGACTTCACCTTGCTTCCACATATAGTGAAATAAAAAGTAAATAAAGAATGCCTATATAAAAGCATAGCTAACCAAAGTTAAACCGGCCTTGTACTCTCTGGAGGTACTTTAAAAACATTTCGTGCACATATTGTCCAGTGTGTGTCAGCGCTGTGAAAGGCCTGCTGATAAAGCCCAACAGTTAATTATTCAGGCTACCTGTCAATGGAAGCAGAACCGCTTTCAGCCAAAAGCTTGCATATGAAGTAAAGTACAAGGTCTCCAACTGCAGAAAAGTTTCACTTGATGCCGAGGTAAGGTATTATTGCAGCGGCGATAAAGGGAACGAGGTTTGGTTGGACAAAGAAAGGTTTAAATTCAGCAGGGATGTGATTTAAAGTTGAGTTTGCGAAATCAGATGTTGATAATATACAAGATGATAAACCCAGAACTTCTCTAGCTATCCTTTTGATAAAGTCTTTTGCTTTTGCTGTGGGTTTGATTTGTTTTCACACTAAACACACACATTTTCTCACCGTCGTTGCTGGTGTTTATACTCGCATTAAATTGGTTTGAGCAGATGAAGATTACACCTTTGGGTATTTGGCAAGGTGAAACAGACATAGGGGGTCCACTTTTTTTTTTTTCTTGTGTGTTTTCTTTATTGATTTCACACAAAGAAGCCGCGCGTTTGAGGAATCACCTGAAAAATACATTCACATGTGTGCATTAATCAATTCAAATACTGGGAATCAATCAATCAGAGGCAAATCATGCAACATCATCATCATCATCTGGGTTTTCTGTTAGAGGAAATGCATTCATTTGAATCAATAGTTAGAAAACATTAAAAAACCTCAATCTTTTCATGCAGTTTCATTGAAGTGATATTAAGGAATTTAGTATAAAGAAATCAAGCATAACATTTTCAACTTTGTCAATTAATAAAGCGCCCATTCTCAACACATGACGTCTCAAGGAAATTTCCAAAAGCAAAATAAAGTTGTACATCTAAGGAAAAATCAGCAGATTCACTTTGAGTCGCTGAGTTTTCTGCAATCGCTCATATGCATGTAGTGACAGTAGGGAGGAAAACTTCCCTTTGATGGGAAGAAACGTCAAGCAGAACCAGACTCTGTGTGAACGACCTGCCAGGACCAACTTGGGGGTTTCAGAAAACCAGGGGTGGTTTTCATGTTAAATAATGAAGAGTTAAAGTCATCAGTCGATCCAAACTGGCTCCATCTGTAACTAATATTTAACCTTTATATCAGAACCCCACTCTTTACCGGAATCCATTTCCTACTGAAACATCGGACAAATTGTGCTGCTTGATAATAAACCTCAGGGATCTTACAGGTGAAACGGATTCATTCGTATGATAAAAAAAAATTCTATGCAGCCTTTTCTGCTTGACTTGTATTACAGATTGGAAAAAGAGAATCAAAACTGAGAGAAAATTAAAAGTTTTTATAAAAATAAGTTGAATTTTCAGTAGTAAGAGTGCATTGAAATGAAATCATTAATCGTTTTGTAGAGACATTACTTTTATCAAAGCTCTAATGTGTTTCACTGCAGCGTTAATGTCTATTATGTTGCTCCTTTCTCTTCTTGCCTTTAGTTTAAAAATCCAACTTTTTTTTAAAAAAAAGGAAGGTTGACCTTATTTGCTCTTAGTTTTTTAACATAAAAACACGGGTGTGAAGACATTTGAATGCATTGTATTTATTTAATGTCTGGATAATGTTAAAAACAAGGAATTCATGAAAACCTTTATACATTTTTTTTTTCCACTTTTGTATTAGAAACATTTAATTTAGTGGTCCAACATCTTTTTCATTTTATTCAGACGATTGTGAAGAAAAAAACAACAAACAAAACACACATTTATTAAGCGAGGTCGTTTAAAGTTAAACTGATATGTTGGAGATGAAAACTCTTATGTTGCAGGTTAATGCTTCACCTTCACTTCTTTAATGAAACGCCACGCACTTCTGCTTTTTGTGTTAATGAAGTTCAGCGGCGTAAGAAGAGATTTTGGTTATGACTCATGTGCAGGGATATAATAGATCGTTTCCATTCAAGCTTTTCGAGTTGGGAGACAAAAGGAAGCACAGCGCGTCCTTGTCCTCTCAGGTGAAAACACAGCCTCAGCTGAACACAACCGTCCTGTTTGACAAGATCTCTGGGCCTTGAACCGCTTCTCACAGGTTAAATCACAAATTAATAATCAAGAATAAATCAGTTGTTAATTAAAAGTTGACTGAGATTAATTATGAGATGCAAATTATTGCTGAACTGAAGAGAAAGTGCGTACAGGTTTGGGTCACCCTAAAACCAGGTGTCAAAATGTCAGATTAACAAAGACAAAATTATAATTATTTTGTTTCTGTTTAAGGTTCTGTTAAGTTTGAAGGCCATTTTCTGAATGCTGTAATTTGTTTTATTCTAATGAAAACACCATAAAGGCTCATTGAACATATTTAAACCGACTGCTTGAATAAATCCAAAGGCTAAATGAGGATAAAACAGACTAAAAAAAAAAAAACTGTAGAAAAAGTCAGTTTTGAATTTTTCCCTCACTTGTTTTCGTGTTGACAGTCCACTTATTAAAAAAAGTAGAAAATAATGAATTTTATGTGTTATTAAAGAGGATTGCAATAATTTTCTAAAACAGAAACAAAGGTTTGAATAATCAAAACTCTATAGCATGATGTGGTTGAATGGCAACTTGCTAAGGGACATTTAAATAATTATAAATATAGTTCTACCACCACATGAGTATATAATATCCTAGTCTATTTGGATAAAAAAAATAAATAGAACATGTTTAAATTAGATTGCAAATATAATTTTAAGACTAGTTTTTCTATGAGGGACTAAAAGTTCTTCCATATTAAGACATAAGATGTGGAAAAAAATGGATGAAAAACACTTTTGTCTAAGGCTTTATTGTACAGCCAATGTTGTGCACAAATCCAATAATAATAATATTAAAAAGTGTGAATAAGTGGAGTTGTCTGAGAAAACAGAATAAAGGGATGCTAAGCAGTAATATACTGCTAATTCTGAAAGTATCCTGAGCTTAATTCTTTTATTTTAGACCTAAAAATAAAGAATGAACAAGAACTAAATTAACTTGCAGCTGTTAAGTTAGTTCAAAACATTATTTAAGCATTATCATAAAAAAGTCTGTTTTAACCTGGAAAAGCTTTAAATTTAAAATGAGGATGAACCGAAACAACTAAAAGTGAAGGCAAGAGATAATCACAGTCAGGATTTGTTCAACTTAAGGCGTATTTATATGTTATACCTAGAAGTTGATGTAGTTCTTGCTAATTTATGCGTTTCTTATTCTTTCCTGTAAAAGACTCTGCATTGCTTTATGCATCAGAGGAAAAATCCAAGTTTCTTTATGCATCTTAAATGCATAAAGAAACTTGACGAGCAGAGTGAGAATATGAGCACTAAAAACCAGAATAGTGATGGGTTTTCTTTTTAAGCAAAGTTTAGAATTTCAACCGAGAGAAACTTTATTCAAATAAAGCAGATAAAAGACTGACGCTGAAAGGCTTCAGTTGAAATACATTTTATTTAATATATCTGGAGAATGTGCCAACATTAATAATTAGAGAAAAGGCCTTAGAAACTCAGTAATATCACAGCATTAATAAATCTGCTGAATCTCACCAGTTTCCCAAGGCTTTGTGGTTTTGAAATGTGGAAAAAAAAAAAAAGTAAAAGTTGTTGGTTGTTGGTAGCAGGGTGAAAAAAAAAACACACAAAGGCCCCTTTCATGCCGGATTAGTTAAAACTAAGCATAAAAGATGAGGTTGCTGGGTACATCTCTGCTGCTTTATCTTTTATTTGAAGTTTATTTGGTAGGGACACACTTTGACACAGACACACCGAACAAAAGAGCAGTCCTATGTTTGTGTCATGGTGAAATATTAACAGCGAATTTGCAGAACTTATTTTTCATCACATTCCACCTTTTCTCTAAACTGATTTTTTAGTCTTTTTCTTCTGACTATGAAGCATCCATAAATTAAGGGCAATGCTATAATATACTGATGGTCCACAGGGCTTAAAAAAACAGGGAACATTTGTTTTCCCAACACAAAATTCAAACTTTGATTAGAAAAATTCAAGTTCAGAGTTTGTAATAAGATTACGGTCAGCTGCATCCCCTAAAATGTAAAGTGTAAACACATAGCTGTGGAAAAGTAAACCTTATTTTAATCATTTTTATTTTCTAGATGTCATTATCGGACATAGATAAAAACCAGGCTAAAAAATCAGTAGGGTTTCAAATGGTACTTAAAAAAATTAAAGTTAACCAAACCAACCTGGTGCTGTGAAAAACAAATTGGTACCTTGTTACATTTTTAATCAACTGTAATAAACCAGATTTTGTGGATAATTAGTTGAATGATGACACACCCGAGTCAGGTCAGACTACTACCAGACCAGCAGAGTTAAGGAAACACTTAAACAAACCCTTTTCAACAACATGAACTCTAACTCTAAAAAGCAAAGGATCAGCCTTCAGTGGGGCTAAAAAGGGAGATTTTGGAGTGGCCTAGTCAAAGTCAGGAGGTAAATGAGCAAACCCAAACCAATTGTTTTCTCACAGAGGGCCAAGTTTGGTTTGGATAAATGGACTTTTTCTTAACTTATCTGATAATGAAATGTATTTACTGATCTCAAACAACAACCAAAACACAGCCATCTATGTTCATGAAGTGAAACCCAGCTCCTCTTTGCATGTTTGTGGAGGATTATCCCGGACCCTGCAGGATTTGATCAAATCCATCCTCTAACACTGAAAGCAAGCTAAAGTCAAGTGTTAAGAGACCAAATCAAGGTGCTGTGATCTCATATAAACCCATTAACTGTGTATCAGAATGAAAGCTTTCATTTTAGACTGTTATTTTTTCCAAATACTTGTATAAAAGATCCTGTTCAGATGTTGTTCAACAGTGTAACAACGATTTAACTGAACACGACTAATTGCATGTTAAAAATAATATTGTGTGTGTTTGGTGAAATCTGCTGCATCTACAGCATATTTCTATATTCTCAGGTTCAAACAGGTAAAACAATATAGATTTTTTTTTCTCCAACAAAAACAAAACCATCTCTTATTCTTTCTACCAATCGGAAGCAGGTCATATAATTGATCTATAATTTGCTGTTTACTTTGCATATCTACTAAAATAAAAAACCTTAAACTGTTCTTTAAGTCTTTCTGCCCATTACAACGAAGGCTAATAATAAAAGACATAAACTGTAACATTTTAATGAATATAAATAATTATCTGCTTTCTCTTTGGTATTGCAATATAATTTATTCTATCTACTAACTCATCTCTTTGGGCTCCAGTAAATCTCAATGCATATAATTTCAGTAATATGATCTAAGTGTATTCTGTGTAAAGTTGTGAGTTACCATGGTGATGCATGAATAAAGGACTCACTAAGTCAAAGACTAACCAGTTTTAAATGTTTATTTGTGTTGATTGTGCTGATTATGTCTTCCAGCTAATAGAAACCCCTAAACTCTCTGTCTAAGGAACTTATGTCATAAACCAAAAAATAAAAACTGGTTTTAAGTAAAATTTAATCCAATTATACCCACACTATCATCAGAAAGAGTGCTGACCCCGACCCTCAGTAACGCTCTCAGCAAAAGAGCAAAGGATACGGTGACTGTTCCCAGAGTGTTACATCCAAACAAACAAATGGAAAGTTGAGTGGAAGGAAAACGTGGAGGAGGAAAAAAGTATTGTTGATAATTAGTGTATTCTGTTTTATTGTATGAACAGCTCAGAGTCTGTTTAGCTGTGTTTCTCTCCTAGATAAGGCTAAAAGAAGACTTACCGCTGCCACTTCTTCTTTTTTTTAACTCAGGGGGTATTCCTGGACCAGGGGGTCTGTCTGACTTCTCCAGTCCCCAGTGAATCATAGCAAACAGTCAGGTTCTGCTGCAGTTATTTATACCTACAGAACAGACTATCTGATAGGTCAACATCCCTGCATCTAAAATCTTTTTTTTTTTTTAACTCCACCAGAGAGGTTATGTTTCTATTGGCATTGGCTTGTCTGTTCGTTTGCAAAATAACTAAAGTTAAGGACGGATTTTGCTAAAATTTTCAGACAAGGCGCGTATCATGACTGGTAACAAATGATTAGATGTTCCTGATGATTTGGATCACCGTCTGGATCCAGGAATTATTTGAAAGATTATATGGATAAAGGTATTAATCTAAGGTGGAAGTCACGATGTATCAGAGGACATTAGCTACCGATTATTAATTAGCTAGGAAGTCTGTGCTCTAAGAGTGGTTTTGTAGTTTTTTTCATATTTGCATTTCCCAAGAAAGTGATTTTTTTCCCCACTAACTGTAAGCCATAATCGTCCAAATGAACACAAATCAACGCTATGAATACATACAACCGTATGCAATCTTTAATATACATGTATTCTGGAACTGTTTGTGCAATCAGGTTTTTATTAATATGTTAAAGTTATAAACTTTCTAAAGTCTTCTTCTGGCGATATAAACAATTAGAAGCAGCTAAATGTGAGAGAAAATGGGAAACAGGTTCTTCCTAAACAGTTATTTCAGTGGTTGAATAATTATGAGGCAACTCTGTGGTCTAATAGCTTAAACCTAAAGGTTGTTTAAAGGAAGATGTTTTTTCTTTTCCTCATTAAGCCTATGTTTGTGATACACTCTGTGATGCTGATCTTCCATCTCTGGTTCTTTTCACTTTTGGATTAAACATTTCATATCTGTGTTTAGTCTGTCGCTCCAAATGAATTCCTGGACCCAATTCAATGGAAATAAAACCAACAGGTCAAAGAACTGCAACCCCAAAATCATGAGGGCAAATCGTGAAGAGCGAGAAATGAGCAGATAAGATAAAAACAACCTTATATCTCCTCAGAAAGCTGTGCATATATGAACAGAACTGAGTAGGGTCCTGTAGAGGCCTTCCTCCTGGTCGGTGACACACAAAGACACACACACACGCCTATGAGAGAGGTCTGCACTGATCACCGTGTGCTTCATGGCAGCTAACGACGAAATATCGCCTCACAAAACACCGAGAGGCAAAAAGCATCAACTGGCACTTCTTCCAACAAACTTATGAGTTTTAACTTGTAACACTATTTTTTTTTTTTTTGATTCTGTAGCACAAACAGGATCTTTTCTTTTTGGCAAAGTTCACTCTATTGAATGACAACTTAAAAGTTGTTGAGGTAATAAAAGAAAGCACGTTTAAAACAGGCACAGAAGAGGGGCAGTTATTCACAGGAGGAAACCTTGACATTCACTTGAAGGCTGTGCTCAGCCTGTTTGCAGTCCTTTGTTAAGTTGTTTACTATCTCTGCTCTCTTGGAGTCAGTTCTCAAGATTTCTGGATTCTCCAGAGAAAAAAGAAAAAAAAAAAAAGCATAAAGGAGGATCTGCTGAGGTTGTTTATCAATGCTTGGACTATAGAAAGTCTGCACCTCGTTCCAGCATATAAGCTCCTCCGTTTCTCATCACTCATCGTTTTAAATAAAGACTCTCAAATAATGTAACAATTATCACACCAGTCATTAAAGCAGTGGATGTGGACATACTTGAGCCTGAAAGCTCTTAAAAGAAGCCAAAAGGTCCAGGCGGCTGACGTTTGGACGGCAGGACATGAGATGCGTCACTGAGGCTGCTGAGATCGTCTCTCCTCCAGACAACGGCAAACCCACATCGACACAACCTCAGCATTCCCATCATTGTACTGGATGATGAAAGAATGTTCCTGAAACAATAGAAATAAGTGTACATTAAAAAACAAGAGAAAACTAGAAAAAGTTGCATTTCTTAACAAAGAAAGTAACAGAAAGTTCATTTTTAACACAAATACAACTGACATGGTATGAAATAGCAAAAAACAAAAATACCTAACTTATTTCATGACCAATAGCAGAAGTAAGATGAAATCACTGACAGAAACATGGTTTAAATGACATGAATTGGTAAGAAGCAGACAAAGCTTAATGCCTGTCCTGAAAGATGGAGGAATCTAGCCAAAGTCGACAATTTAATACCTGCTGAGATCCAATAAATTAGCAGAAACAGCACAAAAAATATTGAAATAAATTATATATAGTTTTAATCAGCAGGCATTGATGAAAAATATGTTAACTGTCATGTTTCTTTAAAAGATTATGTGACAATGGTGACAATGTAAAAATGGGGTTTGCTTTGAAAGATTTCAGTTTGAAGCCTTTTCAATGAAAGGCCATGTTGATGTGACTGAACAACCCAGCTTGTTTCATGATTATGAAACAATTCCTTTCATGTGAGTGATATAAAGGTCTGAAGACAGTCTGTGCCAAGTTTCATGTTTGTATATCAAACGGTTTAGGAAAGGCAGCGATTCAAAAAATACATGTTAAGGATTTCTGGCTTTGAGTTTTTCCCATTGGATTTCTAATGAGGGAGTGTGGACTTTTTGGTGTTCTGTGCCAAAATGCTGGAAAACTATAAATCCCACACCAATGAGGGTTATATTTTCCGAAACCTGACAAAAATTCCTATGATTTGATGTATAATTTGTGTAGGTAAGCAAAAGTTGTTTGCCACTCTGGTTGCGCGAACATTGACTTCCATTATAAAACCGGAAATATGTAAAAAATATTAAAGAGCTTGAAGCTTCACTGAACCAAAACTGCAAAAGATGGCAAAACGTTGAGTTAAACAGTAATAGCTGAAGGTTGAAGAAATGTTTTAAAAGTTGAATAGTGTTTCAAGCTGAAAGTACATGAAAGTAGTTAAAGGGCAAAACAGCAGAAGTTTTAGCAGAATTTTGACAGAATCCCTTTAATTTCCACGGGGCAAACATTTGCAAAAAATAGAACAATTTAAAAAGTATAAGAAGTAGAAATAGCAAAAGCTATAGCTGCTATGCTTTACAAGCACTGACACAATTAAAAAAAAAAACCCATGTACAAGACCAATCAGGAGTAACATTATGACCGTCTGCCAAACAGTGATTTCCTTTCTGGCACAATCCAAAGATACTTGATTGGATTAAGGTGTGTTAAAACTGAAAGACACGTTAAGGCTCAAAATCACTGAGCTCCTTATATTTCTAAATCATTGTTTTCATTGTGGCACACCGTTTAATCCTGCAGAGGGATGGCACAGTCATCAAGTAAGCTTTGTTTCCATGAGAGAATGGATGTGGTGAGCAACAATAGCTGGGTTCAAATTAATGACAGAATCCATTGCAACTAAAAGCACCGTGCTGCCTGTGTCAGCTAGCCTTCCATCCATATTCCAACATCAAATGTTACCCACATAAGAGATGTACACACACTCTTCATCCTTAAAATAGAAAACTTTTTGAAACCAGAATTTGATTTAAAACCATTTGTTTATTTTTTTTCCCCTGACTTAAATGGGGTTTGACATTTTTCATATAAATCCATAGTTTTCAAAACATTTTTTCTTTTCAAAAACGCCTGGATATTGTTTTTATGTTTTCAGAAACTAAATGGCTAAAGATATTTTACTCAAAAACGTTTCATTTTCTGCTTGAATGGGAAGATTCTTTTATTCTGAAACAAGTCTGTGTTTCAGTAAATGCCTGCTTACCTCAGTCTCCAAAACTTCACCGTAACTTTTAAAAACCCATAAAAAACAGACAATCAAACAGCTTTAGATTTCATTCACCTACTTGAAATTATTACTTTTTTTATCACCAAACAGATTAACATCATTAAACAGATTATTATTCTCATTATGTCATTTTTTTTTTGTAAAAGGTTGTGAATTAGTCCCATTTGTTTCATCCAAGCCATAGATCACACGATGTCGACAAAATAAAAGCAAAGTAAACAAGAACAGCAATAAAACCTGTTAAATATTAATGCCCGACAGATTTGAATGGACGACATCCTGGGTTTAACGACCTACTTGAGCTGTAACAGGATGGAAACAGAGATATGCAATAAAAAAAAAGCTTTAAAAAATTAAAGTCAGAATAATTTCCCCTGCTTTTCATTAGCGGAGCAAACAAATCAAAACACATATGCTCCACCTGGTGACTGGCAGCTCATAAAGTTGGTCAAATAGCGGCGGTGTACGCTTGCAGCAGGAGTGAAAAAGAGATGTCACATGTGATATCTCAATCAGAGTCACCCGATCCCTCTCCATGGCTTTCTAGACTAAAGCTAAGGGTCGCAGAGGTCACCCAGAGGTCAGGGATGAAAGGGGAGCAGGCAGTAAATGAGACAAATTAACTCAGGCTGACCAGGAATTTTATTTGAGATGTCTCCATGTCCAATTAGATAAGCAGCAGTTTGAGCAGGTAGCCTAAATGAACCTGTCAGCACTGGTTTCCACCATATCTGTCCTTAACAACAAGAGATCACTTCAGTTGTGCATTGTTTAGCTCCTAACAAGGAGATCAATCAGAGCAAAAAGGACAAAGACTATTGCTTGGCTGAGTCGAGACAGAGCCCATATCGATGAGGCTCTGCAAGAAAGCCCATAGTGAACTAAAACTGGTTGGCAGAGTTTGGAAACATAAGAACATGGATTACATGGCATATTTCACACATTAGGTGTCTGATTCCACAATCCTTTGACTTTTACTCACAGTTCTGGACTTCAGAACATTTTTAGGGTTTATATAGCTCCATACTCCATGTAAGTGGTATGTAAGTGACCAAAAACAGTACCCTGCCCTATAGTGGGTTAATCATGTCTTGTGATTAGAGCTAGGGTTACAGGAAATGGTTTTGTAGCTGTTAAAACCTGAGATCATTTAGGGTTCTACTTATATGGTCTATGCATCAGTTCTTACCCTGCAAGGGGAACGTTTTACACCTGCTTGGATAATCAACTGTTTGCCATTTTTCTATATTCTGCTGCAGGCTTGTTGTAGGTTTAAAGCTCTGGACTTAAAACAGCTCTCTGCAACAAATAAACAAGTTCAGACTGTAAAATTAGTAACTAAAAGTAGGACAAACCATTACTGATGATCCACTTTCCCCTCTCAGTGATGTTCTAGTCTATTTGCGGTTATGCAGGGAGATGTGTGGGGATGCAAATTCCCTGATATTAGATTTAGGTGACTAGTGTCATTAGGGTTACCTGTTCTCAGTTAATGTAAAACCGCCACAACAGAGTAACCGGTTACATATTTTAGAGAGCTTGGACAGTGAACAAAGCATATGGGCTGGGAAGGACTGGTTGGTACAAGCCCCATCAATCCTTTTGCCCTTCTAATGGGCAGCTAGGGTTAACACAGTCTGAGGTTAATTACTGGCAAATCAGTTCGAGCATGTGTGTCAGTTAGAGACATATTCATAGCGCACGCTTCTGGGTGCCCCTCTAAGAGCTGGACATCCATCTCATCAATCTTACTTCTTTGTCTCTGGGCTGAACAAGTGATACCAAAATAAGTGCAAAGTCCCAAGTGACATTTTTTAATTTAAGCTCCACAGCCTCTGCTCCAGAAATTAACCCTGACAAGCCAGAGGAATCTGCTGGAGTTTGACCTGGATGATGAGTCCTGTCAAAATAGACCAATCTGCCTTCAATACGTGTGGCTTTATATGGTGGTTGAAGTTTGGGAGGTGAGAAAAGTCCCTGGTCTGACTAAAGGCTTCATGATCAAAATTTTAATTTAAACACTTTATCTATGGGGAGAAGCACAAATTAATGCATGAGGAAGTCCTTGTATTTCAGTCTTTTGACTATATTTCAATAAAAAAAAAACAACTTGATTTTTGTATATCTAATTTCTCAATTTTGGGATTCAAGGGATTTTGCAGACATTTGTGTCGCTGTAAAACACAACTAAAGGTGTGCCAGATACAGATAAATTGTAAGATTTGGCTTAATTTGCAAAAATATTGTGTATTAGTACAACCCGCCACACTGCAAGAAGATTAGAAATCTTTTAGATATTAGTTAAAATATTCTGAATGCATCAAAGTTAGAATTCCTCATTACTTTTGACAAATTGTGGGATCTTTTCCATCTAGAGCGAAGCAGGTTCATTTCTGTGGCAAATTAGACAAGCAGTAAATGCTGATTAAAGGATAAACGTTGAAACTGACAGTCAGAAGTTAAAATAGTTGTAAAGGATTTTTTACAAATTCATAAAATAACCCCCAAAACCTTAAGTGCTTGTTTCAGAAATAAAATGCTTCAAAAAACTACAAAAAATGCAAATAATAATTTAGGTTGTTTGGGCTACGCTCTCCATGGTGCTGAAAATGTGGTCTCTAGCAGGGCGCCTTGTCTAAAGGATTTTGACCCAACAATCTGTCTTTAGATTGTTCTTTTTTTAACCAAAAAAATTCATTCATATAGGTTACATTTCTAACATATCACATATTTTAAGATTCAAGTCAAGTGAATTTCATTGGTTTGGTCAAATTTGTATGAATGTATTTAATTAATTAATTTAGTAAAGTAAGTTTTAAAATTTTGGGTGGCTATCATTCTGGTAATCTATACATAAAAAAACATTTTGAAGCAGAACCTTATTACATTACAGTCACAGTAATGACTGTCCAGCTTTAACACTTACTTAAAATGGAAAGTAAACTTTAACAGGGGATAAAACAGTTAAAATATTCACATTCCTGCATTTTAATTATTTCCAATAATTCCTTTGACATATCAAGATATTTGTTCTTAAATTATTTAATAGAAGCTACACCAGGATACATAACATTGGACTATAGATAATAAACCTTCTTTTTTTTCCTCTCTCCAATCCACACATTGTATCATATAGTAATTAAATCACCTGTACCTTAAATTAAGTTTAAAACCTTCATTAAAGGAGTTATAAATGCAAAGTGAATAACTACTCATCGGATTAGGTCGTTCAAGGTGTCTGACTTTCCGCTGTATTAAATCGTGGTCAGAGGTGAGATGGGAGAAGGACTCATTTAAAAGTTACATTAATCACCGCCTTGCCAAATCAAACTGGGATAATCACCTGCAACTGTTCTACTCAAAAGGAAATGACCCGAACCCAGGGGAAATTCTACCTAACACTTTAATTGTTTGAAGCCTTTGAAGGGTCTGTTTAATCCAAGATTAATTTATGCGATTTTAAATAACTCTGCGCATGATTAATAAGCGCAGATGAAATTAAAAGCATTCCAGGGCAATTAGAACAAGGGACTGGTCATCACCTCATTAGAATGGTTTTGGAGACAACATGGAGTGTGTGTGCGAGAGAGAGGAAAAGGTGAAGAGGTAGATGGAATAACTAGGTCTTTACAGATTTGCATGCTAATCACCACATCCCACTGAAAACCTGCTGATATTTGAAGGTGAGTCTATGTGTAAGCTCCAACCTATGATTCAATTCAGTTTATTTATATAGCACCAATTCACAGCACATGTCATCTCAAGGCACTTTACAGAGACAATGCTGTCAGATTGGTTAGGAGAACCAGTTGATTGCAATCAGTCATTGACTTGCAGGACAAGGTCCTCCTGGATGAGCCTCTGACGACGACCTTCGCTTATATTTAGTTGTCGACTCTTAAGCAATCCCTCACACCAAGCATGCATGTAGCGACAGTGGAGAGGAAAAAAACTCCCCTTTAACAGGAAGAAACCGCCAACACAACCAGGCTTAGTGTGAGCGGCCATCTGTCGAAACCAACTGGGGTTTAAAGAAAAAACAGAAAGTTATAGAAAAAGAAGCAAAGATATAAAAAGTAGCTGTCAACCAGCTCCACAGGTGACCCAGTCCAGGAAGGACACAGCCAGGTAGATGAGCTCCAAGCCTATTCTAACACTCACAGTAAAAGAAAGAGGACTATACTCGAACAGGCCAAGCTCCAATATCTATAAACAGAGATGTCAATGGCAGCAGCACAGCTGATATTTCAATCCAGGCTGGAATCGCAGCTGAATATGAACACATTACATGAAGCTACTATGATGAGAAAAAGCAGAGAGAACAAAGTTATGAGTGGAACTTGACAAATACTGCAGACTGGGAAAATAGAGATAGAATGAAGCCGAATAAGGAAAAGTGGTCTCTACGTGATCCAGCAGCCCAAACATATAGCAGCAGAAATACAGAAAATAGCTCAGGATAATCTAACTATTTTAGATTAGGTATAATAAAAGGTAGAGCCACAGTAGGCCCAAGGAGAAACATCTATCTGGACTGAAATTCTCCCCTGCAAGATCGGGCTGTTAGCACTCTATCTTCACCTGCCTCTCTACTCATCCAGCAACTAAGCAAACATCACTCTGTTTTTAACTATGAGCTTGATCTAAAAGAAAAGATGATGACAGAGAATGATGATTTTTTAACTCCTATGAAGACTCTTAAAATGTAATTCACCCTCAGTAACTAAAAATCTGTGCCTTCAATGTCAATTTCCAGAGACCAATCTTTTTGATAACCACCATACAACGTTCCCTCTCTGTGTAGCTTTGGGTGTCAGATGTTTGGAGGTGAAGAATTAATCTTTACACAATTTTTTAAGTCATTTTTGTTCTTATTTTATACAGCGGATGCCTCTGTAGATCTAATGTTTTCACCAAGTAGTGACCGAAGAAGAACCTTTTGAGGAATTGCATTTGCAATAGAAAAATGAAAAAAAAAAAAAAAACAGCTAGGTTTGACTTTAGAGGTCCTTTTTTCAGCGTTTTTAGCAGTGTGTAATATCTGCCGATAAATAATCCCTCTGTGTCCATTTCTGCAATGTTGAAAATAAATTGTTGAATGGGGATTGTCATATACTCTAAATTATGTCCCATAAAGTAATCCAATTTGAGGTGCTACCTCAGTACTTTAGACAATCATTTCCTTAGAATATACCAAACTATCATTTTCTGTTTCCTTGGAAACCATTTCAACACTATCTCAACTATGATAAACTAACAAGGACTATAAATATGGCAGTTTTTTTTTATTATTGATTATTCATCAATATTATTAGAAAAATTTTAATGTGATTATAAAAACCTGGCTACTACACAAAACAAACAAAAAAAAAATGATAACAGCTGCAGAAAAGCCAAGTGATGACAGGGGTTACATCAATGAAATCCCAAGGGACGAATGTGAAAACATCCGTCAGGGAAGGCGCTGACAGAAATGTTTAGGGGATAGACAACACCAATGATATAAAAGCATGCATGTGAAAAGCCTTTTTGCACGTGTATTGATGTCAACATCTTGATTTTCGTTTAGAGAGAGAGGCTGCTTAAAAAGTTTTAAAACAACTTTAACATTAAATTCCTTGCAGATATCCCTCCTAGAAAACAATTGAATAAAGACACACTGCTACCTTACGTATACACAAACATACAGACATACACACCTATATATACACATTTCCACATACATAAATAACTTTTAATTTACTGGATGAGACAGTTTACATTGGATCGATTGTTTTGTTTGTGACAAACTGCTTAAAACTTGTCAGTTCCCATTTTTTTTCCATTAATATCTGTTTGTGTAAATCAGAATTAAACTGGAGGCAAGTCAGAGACAACAGGGGCTTCTTTTGTGAAAAACGAAGGGGCTCATCTGGTGTCTCTGGGGCTGAAGGGGGCTAAGAAATTGTAAGCACCTTAACGTGGAGGCCAGTGAATAGACAACTAAATAATGGGAGGGCTCCATTTACAAGGGTGCTAAAAGGCGAAGGTTGTTTGCTGAGGAACAGGGGAGGAAGAGAGAAGAAAGAGGTGAAATGACGCCGTGGAAAACAGCACAGAAAGGTTGAAGGATGGTTGTGGTTTTTTAATTCTTAGATAGTTAACTCAGAATGTGTTATCTAGTTTATCAAATAAATGTCTGGGGTGTAACATATTTTTTCATTTGATAGCTAATTTTAGTGATGCCCAGTGAGGGACTAAGCCTGATGATAAACATAAGCAAAAAAAAACCTCAGAGAGGATCGATGATCACTAGGAGCATGTCCAAGTGGGTGGAAAGACTCTTAAATCATGAGATGCTGTTTAAAAACAGAACTCATTGATTTCTGGACAACTCAAATTTTTTAAGTGTATATTTTTAAATAAAATTAGAAATTATGAAAGTAACATTGAGTGACTTTTAACCACTAGAGACGCTAGACCTGTAACTTCCTGGTTTACCGCCTCTGAAGGTACTTAAATTTCTTAAAATGAAAATCCATGTTTTGGAATCTGATAGCCGACCATTTTGGACCAGGAGATGAGAAGTCAACAACTTTTAGCTTAGTTAGCTTTTATGTTTTAAGGGAGCTCAGACTGCCGTAAAGCAGCGCTTTGGGACATGACCTATGTGGTAACGGATCCAACCCTCTCCTTACATATGCAGGTTTTTGAGACGGTTAGCCCACAAGGAGCATTGATAGCCACCAGGTGCTGTATATTGCTGTGATTCAACTTTTCCATTTCTGATACGACCATTGACCCGATATGATATCAGCATAAATCGTATACACTTTTATTATATATTCGTAATGAGGAATGAAAGATGAATCTTGATCATGTAATTCTCAGAAAGACAACAACACTTAATAACATCGGGTATGAGAACAACTGATCTATTTTTTATTCACTAAAGAGTTTCATAAACTTCCAACAGAAACAGACAGAAGCAAAGTATTTCTATGAGCTTTCTAATACTGAAGACTTCAGCGGCAGGTCGATAGATTCATCTTTTGATATCGGACCGATTTCAGATATCGATATCTGATTGGGACATTCCTAATATATTGACCTAATCTAATACATCTCAAATCAAGCTAATACTTAAATATGTTCTTAAGTTCTAAAGCATATTTAAGTCCTGTCCTGCAAAGTTTAGATGCAACACTGTTCCATTACAGCCTATTCAAACGACTGAATACCTCTTCAGCCATCAAATTAGGCAAAGGCTTGGTAATAAGGTATTCAACTGATTCGCATTTGTTGGAGTAGGGATACACCTAAAACCTGCAGGATCTTGAGATCTTTTATACATCTGTGTTCTGTAGCATATACCATATATCCTTTTCATAGCTACTTCACTTAGGATAGTGATATTTAAACGAAGATACAAAAGGCTTATATTGTAAAATAGCATCTAATGAGACATAACCTCAGAAACAACAATGATATGAAGGAAAACCTACACCACAGATAGGAGAGATTGCTAACGATTAACAAATAGCATGAAGGGGAGTGTCTACAGACATAAAACAACATTATTTGCTCTGCGTCTGCACTATTGTGTGATTTTTCTGCATTACTTTCCATAGAGAAAGGAAAGTGGGAGTAAATGGGGGCAGTTTTTGTGCACCACGAGAGAGAAGGGGAGCGGTGACCAAGTGCATTAACATACAGATAGAATAGGAAAAGAGTTTTAATGTACTCAGGAGGCTGAAGGAATGGAGATGTAGAATGAGAGGTGGAGAGGAAAGGGCCAATGAAGACGAAGGGAAAGAGACAATCAGCACAGTGGTGACACAAAGGCAGGCATCCGTGACCTTATATCTCTGTTCAATATGCAGAAAAAGAAATAAAAAGGCCTACAGGAAGGAAGAAAAGGTAAGAGAAGAGAGAAGACGAGAAGGGTAGAGAGAAAAAGTCAGAAATACAGAAAATGGGGAAAATTTAAGAAAAACAGCTTAGGGATCAGAGAAATGTGTGTCACAACGAGAACATGGAGTTAAATAAAAAGTCAGTGACAGGTAGAAAAATACAAAAAGGAGCAATTGAAAAGCCTTAAGGACAGAGAACCTGTGA
This sequence comes from Jordanella pulchra, assembly GCA_034780135.1. NCBI lineage: Eukaryota > Metazoa > Chordata > Actinopteri > Cyprinodontiformes > Cyprinodontidae > Jordanella > Jordanella pulchra. Next base: position 29,657 of record JAUZNJ010030108.1, read on the forward strand.
CTAGAAATAGAAAGAGCCGAATATTAAAACACGTACAGGTCCAGTAATCTGACACTCTGCACACAGAAGGAGAGACAGTGGACAACTTGTGCCTGGGGACAAGTGGTGATCAGAGACTCTATCCAGGACGAAACAAAGAAAAAGAAAAGCTCAAAGATGAACTATCCATGGGTTCAAAGTGACCCTCCTGTTGGTTGTGAGGACAGTGAGAGGTGACATCTATGTTCTGATGGAAAGTTTCTGAATACAATTAATATGAAATGCAGAGGATAAAAGAAATCGTCTAAAATCCCCGTTCAACATTTTTCTTTACTCCTCCTTTGTGGTGTGAGACTGAGGACAGGCCTTCTGCTAGCAGCTCTGCATTTACACCTTGCAGCACTCTGTCCTCACAACGCTAACCTTCACCACTCATTTCTCTGAGGGCCTGGAAGCTGCTGTCATTGCTCCTGACGCAGGATCCTCACTGTGTTTCAGCTCTTAAAAGCCCGTTAGTGTAAATGTCCGGCCTTGTGTGCTAATGCTGGAAGTGAGAAACCTGTCAAGTTCACGCTGGGCCAGAGATGCGTGCCTTGGCTTGCTAAGCTGTCAGACAAGACAGAAAGAGCCCAAACTGGGTAAAGTCACTTTTTTTATTTAGAAAATGACAACGCAGCCATAAAATAACTATTTGACAACTTATTTTTCCTCCCATATGTAAGTGCATGTCATCTACTGTTTATCAATACATTAATAAACAAGACTACTGACACTTTAAAGGAACCTTAAGCTATGATGTACTAAACTCTAACGTCTACAGATATTTGGTCGCTTTTAATTTAATGAAATGAAATAAGTACAAAGATGAACAAAGTAGTAGTAATTTTACAACACATGGAGGTGGAGCTTGAATTTAAGTAAAAGTTAAAACCTTCAAGTCAAATTCATAACCAATCCAGTAAGTTTTTGCTTTTAAATTTAAAGAGAACTTAATCCGATCATAGGATCATAGTGGTATTTCACTTGATTAGTGCATATTTGAGTATTCCTAATGAATTATGCTCTCCAAGCAGCAGCCCCTCTCTCTCCGGTCATCCCTGTGCTACATAGGAAAGTGTAAACCCATCTGCTCCAGGAAGCAACCACCTTGACCATGCTGTGCCTGCACTGAAAACAAACATCCACCTTCTCTTATCTGGAAAGGCGGCTGAATTCCAAACCGGCCCCTAAGCACTAACCCTCCGTTTGAGCCCAAGAGCTTCATACAAAATGGGTAATGTGTCTAAATCAGCAACAGTGTTGCACTGTACAGTCATGGCTTTTAACACTTTAAAGGAGGTTGATGAAGGTTTAATATCCCTCTAAATATATATAGTGAACACTCGCTATAACGCGGTTCATCTATCGCGGTTTCGCTGCTACACGGAATTGCATCGTCCATTGTGTCCTGCGTTCTGATTGGCTAAACAGTCTCTCTGCTTCTTCTCTGCCTGTGTCAATATAACATTGCGGTTTAACATGTACAGGTATATCTGGGCTTTAGAAGTAAAAAAAAAAACACTACAGAGCGGAGTCAGGGTGCAGCGACTCAGTCAGAAGAGCAGTGAAATACATGCAAGTCACTATTTGTCCTTCTGTAATTTGTATTTTTTTCATAATCATTTTAAAATGTTCTCCGATTCTAATCCAATGACTTGAAGCCAAAGTGGTAAAACTGAATTAAATAAAGAGGGTCCTGATTTTCAGTTGACCTGCTGGACGTCCTTCATTGGTGGCAAAAAGCTAATTCCTGCTGTCTCCACGCAGCATTAAAAAGGATGAAGGGTCCTTGACTCAAAACGCATCAATCCATCAGAAACACAACTGTGTTTTCCACAAGACTGTTTTATATAAATATAATAAAACTATTTGAAGCTTTATCAGAATGCATGAATATTGTCACCATCTAAACTCCTTTATTAGCAGAAAACCCATAATTCTTTGCATCCTCAAAAGGCCATTTAACAGCACGCTCCGATTAACTTACCAGGAGGTTATTGGGTGCAGGTCTCTCCTTGGGGTTCTTCCGCATACTAAGAAAAGAGAAATACAAGCAGAGAGTCTGTGGTCTTCAATTGCTGTATTTCTAAGTGCAAAAGAGACGTTTTTGTTCTTTTGATACATGCATACTTTTCAAAAAAAAAATTAATCTATGAAAGGAGTCTTTATAAAAATCGATTATGCACCAGAACCTGAAAAAAGTAGGAATGAATAGCCATACAACACAGGTGAATTATTCCACATAATTAGAGCATTTGTGTGCGTGTCCTCCATATTGTGTTTACCGTGGCCCGTCAGAACGACCGACACGGGGGACTGTGTGCAGTTAATCGTGAAACTGCTTTATGTATCATAATGAAAGGGCCGTGACCGTCTAAGAATAGTCAGACAGTAAAGTACAAACGCTGCAGCAAGGCAGGACGGAGCACCTGTGCAGAGAGGTGTCCTGTTTGAGCAAGGCGCCACGGGGGACAAACAGCAGCTGCCGTGGTGTGCTGGTGAGCGCTGAGCACACACACTCATACACAGAGCATGCGTGTGGTTTGGGAGTGCATGTAAATGTTTGTCTTCCTCTAAAGGTTACAAGTGGCTAATGAATCAGAGGCAAACTGAGTAAACACTGGATTTGTCCTCATGCATTAGAGAATCTCTGTCAAAAGGACAGCTTTTGAATTTATTGCCAGCAGCTCTGAAACCTACTACAACACAATACGTCAACACACACAGGAAGATGCAATTTAATGCCATTATATAGGGGAAAAAAATGCTTGATTCATTTAGGATCTCTGGGCTTAAGCTCGACAAATACAGGCTGTGGTGGTTTGGACCGTTCAGTCCATTGGAGCCAGACATGTGATGTTGATGTGTTGCTCACAGGATACACAAATGGTTGTAGGCAATAAAATAGTTAAAACTCATCAAAAGTGTTAAATAAACAGATAAATAAATAAAACTCTGTATTAAACACATGAAAATATTGGCACCAGCAACAGCTGACTCACCACTGAGTGATGAAGTGAACAAATTTTTCACTGAACTGTCCAACAGGAAGTACTGGAGGGTCCTGTTAAAAGAAAAAAAAAACTGATTCAGACTATAAAGAACATATTAATTAGGGACAATTAAAGATTTTTTAAAGGATTTTTTTTCATCACCCTCTTTAAGGTTAGTTGTTTGCACACAAAGATTACTATGACTTCAGAAACATTTAGGAAAACCTGAAATGTTTTGGCTTTGTCAGCCTCTGACAGGTTCCTTCACATTACACAGAGGCACACCTGTGGATATAGTTAAGGAAATACATAAAAACACTCTATCCATGCAGGTAACAATATGAAAAAACTAAAGAACTCAGCCAAGATATCAATAGGAGCGCTGTGGACCACATTCATCTCTTCAATACCTGTCTATATCCATGTCTTCTGCAGTACAGGAATATGCTAATGAGAAATTTATGAATGAACTAAACGATGAAGATGCTAAATGAAGCTGGTTAGAGTGTTGTTTCAGGTGAGGGTAAGTACGCATGCCTTGAGAGGTACATCAATGCTGAAATGTCTCTGGTAAAAACTAATACAAAATATCACTGTCTATCAACTAAGGGAGTTAGACTGTGGAATAACTGTAGAGTTAAAATAAAAGGAACATGTTTATGTATTTATATGTATAAAATACTTTTGTGTATATATGAATATAGGCTTTCTCGGGAAAAAGAGGCCCCTACTTGCCAAAAATCTCAATTAAAGTTAGCAAATGCAATGTTAGGAAGTTTGCAACCCTGACACCATTCCAGTTCTTAATCCGTAGCAGTATCATGTTGTGTGGATGCTTTACTGCAAGAGGCAACTTCACTTCTGAAAATAGATGACCTTAGCATAAGGAAAGACCGTTATGTGATAATATGAAAGCAGAATTTTAAATATTAGTCAAAAAGTTAAAGCTTGGGGTTTGGAGTGACCATCATAAAACCCTGTAGAAGAACTTTGGGAACAACTAAAATGCTCTGTGAACAAGATGGCCGACAAACCAGATCCACTTACATCAGTTCTGTCAGGAAGGGGCCATGATTTGAGCAAACTAATGTGGAAACTTGCTGAAGAAAAACCTACGAAATCTTCAAGTTGCTCTTTGAATTGATTTATTTTTACATTATGAACATCAGAATAGGGAAAAACTGTTTACTTCATTTGTTCAGAAACCAGCAAAGAGGTAATTGTAGTCTAAGAATACAAACCATGGACATTTGGAAAAAAAAAGACTGGTTATTAGCTAAAAGGGAATTATTTGGAGAAAAACGGTAAAAGAAAACCATATTTAAGCAACTGCTGGACAGTCTGGGAGGAATACCAAGAATTTGACATTCTCAGAAATAGGTGCGGTTAGATGTCTTTTTTTTAAATCACAAATTTCTTTTTATAATGATATAACATTTGCAGAGTTTGACTTATTCCAATAAAATGAAAATAGAAAAAGGGAGAGAATCAGAGAGAATTCAAGAAGTCTGTAAGGTTTCAAATCTAACCAACTGCCCAAAGGATAGAGAAAGATGAAACTGGATAAAGGAACCAGCCTGATAAAAGCTGCTGTGAATCTCTGCAGGTCATTTAAATCAAGGCTACATCTTTAAAAGGACAGAATTTTATGTGGGAGTTTTTCTTAAATATTAAGCCTTTTAAAACATTGAAAACCTTTGTTCCCGAAGTGATAAACCTGTTTTTTTTTTAAACAGGTTGCCCTGCTGTATCAAACATGTTTCACAATGTTCCTAATTATTTGTTTTTTTTTTGTTTCCACTGGAAAACAACTGTGCACCATGTGCACTCATAAAGCAAATTCAAAATGTTTAAGAATCTATTTGACTTTAAAAAAATATACATTTCAAAGTTGGATAAGACATCAGGTTACTGAATAGTTTGATGCAACAATTTCAAAAATTCATGTATGGAGTAAAACCAAATTAAAAAACATGAGAGAAAGTCCACCACCTTCACCCCGTGTGCTTCTCGTACTTTGTCAACGTTTGCTCTCTGACCTGTGATAGCTGGATGCTCTGAGCCAGATTCCCTCTCCAACCATCGGCTTTACCTCATAACTTCATTTTTATTGCATTTATTCTGCTTCAGATCTTGTTTTATGCTCTCAGCAGAAAGATAAAATAAAACCAATCAGGCTTCTGTAAAACAACCGCAGTCATTTCATATAGAGAAAGAGAAGTTATGAAAAAACTATCACCTAACAAAAAAGCATCCAAGCTTTAGCAAGACTGATAAATTAAAGTTAGTTAGTTGGTGGATTAGTAGACCCTTATTTAGTAGGTCTACAGGATGACTTAAAAATGCAGACAATCATAATGCCAGGATCCACAACCAGGCGTTTATTCAAATGCCATAAAGTAGACCTCTTGAACAGTGAAACCCTGCTGTGCCTGTAAAAACACCTCTGGGCTGTGTTCGCCATTCCTTAATGCTCTGATCGGCAGCCTCCCGCAAAGCATGATGCATGAACCCATTTAAATTAACAAAGGAATGTCTTCCCCCTAATCTCACTACACTTCACAGCCGTGTTGCCGCTCGGATGAACAATGCATCATAGCGCACGCACAAACCTGCAGCCACAAACAAATGCCCTTGAGCACAGCACACTACAAGCTTTAATAGATGAAAAGCCAAACAGACATTCCAGTCTGGAAACGCGATCAAAATCAGACCCAGACTGTTTAAATAGGGTTGAGCAGGCGAGTGAGTTCATCCTTTGCGTGGATTCAAGCCGTGCTCACGTATCTGCATGCACCTTTAATGCAGAAACAAACACATTATGCATGTATTCAGGTTTCCGACCGAGTGCAACACTGCTGCGGCTTTGATGTGGCAGCAGGCGACGGTACAAAAGACAAGCAGGCTGATGAAAGTGACTGGTCTGTTTAAATTATTCCTCTGGTTGTCAATTTGCTCCACTGTAAGACAGCGCACATGCTACGAGGGCTACGAGTAAATATACATGTCATTGCCATGAAGCAATTATTAGGCAAAATTAGATCAGTAATTACAGGCTTGAAAATAAAGTGGGAGTTCTTTATCAGTGAAAGCCGCTTGCTATTCAACAAACAGAGGAGAGGCGGCACATTAATGAGAGAGGACAGCGGACAGATGGCGGGAACCACTGCGGAGAACTTCCAATTTAAGACCTTGGCTCAACAGTGCGAGCCTGGTTCTCAGGGATACACTAAAACCGTCTAAAGGAAGAGAAGCTAAATTAACGTCAATTAAACATACATGTGGTCTAAAACGAGAGCCATTCTCTGTGTGTCATAAAGGTTAATACAGCAGCAATTATTTGCTATTTAATAACAGTATGCCTGTTTTCCCTTCGGTGCATATTTTGTTCATCTCAGTCAGATAAACAGGAACATAACTATCTGCTACTGTAAAATCAGCAGTTAGAAGTAAGAAAGATTAAACACTGAAGACAAAATGTGGGGTGCAATTCTTGAATAGTAGCATTGAATCTAAGAAAAATATCTCTGTTTACAAATGGATCTAATTTTAATCAGAAGTTGATTAAATGAACCTTTTTGATGCATTATTAGCTTAAATGAGTCGGTGTAATAGCATTTCCATAAACTCTTAAGGTCTTTTAATTTTCAAGCCCACAAAGAAAAGAGTAAAACATTAAAAACAAAATATCAGCTCTTTGGGTTTCATTACAGGAGTTTTCCTTTGTTGCCTTTAATTGGTTCACTTTAATTTCTGTTCGCCACCAAACAAGGACTTTATTTTGGGCATAAGTTTGGTTTGAAATTAAAAAAAAAAAAGTTATTTATCCATCTTCATCTATCTAGTAATACATTATCATGTTTGAGGGCTGCAGGAGGGCTGGTGTTTAGCTCCAACAGACAGTGGGTGAGAGGAGGGGGAAACCCTGAACAGGTCCCCAGCCCATCACATGCATAACTACACCACCTTACTGTTCTATTATTATTCAAACAATAAGTGAAATATCAAAAATCCCTGTAGACAAATGTTGTAGGGCAAGGTTACATCAGCTTACCAAGATTCATCAAGGGACAAAAAAATAAATAAATCTTTGCTTTAAAGGTCTAAAAACTAGTCAGGGAAAAATGCTGGACTGGCTTAGAGCAGCTTTTAGAAGCCGTGCAGATAAATGTTATATCTCGAAAATGTAAGAAAGGAAAAATAACTGTTTGGATAAAAAAAAAACAAATAAAAAAAAAAAAACTCAACACAAAGATCAGATCTGGTCTGATTAGCCTCAAAAGTCCAACAAACCTTCAGCTGAAGTTGACTAATGCTTTAATTACATGCAAGAATCTGCACATTTAATTGAAAGCTGTGAATCCAGCATATACAGATTAAAGTAAACAGAAGGATTTATTTTATTTCCTTTATTTAACCGAGTTAAAAAAATAAAACAGACCTCACTGAGATCAAAATCTCTTTTTCGGATCCAGCTCAGAGGGCAGCAAGAACATAGTTACATCAGTAAAGGTCAGAATCATACAACAACCAGATACAACTTCACATAAGAAAACAAACATAGAACGTATTTAGTATAACATACAAACACTAGAAGCAGTCTCACTGACCAATGGTGTTAGCTTCTCGTTCCTTGACAATCGATTTGAATTCTACTAATCTAATAAGATCAGTCAAGCTCGGATCAATTTGCACATTATTTCAAGAGAAAAGGGCGGCATGTTTAAATGCTGTCCGTTCTGACTGGAGGAACTGCTGCAATTTGGTTTTAGAAAGATAAAACCAGAGCAAGTGTGACTGGAAGGCAGATGTGACAAACATTTAATTCACTTTTTAGGTCTAGTTTACTTTAATCTGGTTTGGTTTTTATCTAAGCTGGTGTTTTATAGTTGTCCAGATAAGCAGTTGTATTTTTATAAATATTTCACCCATTAATTAAAGAGAAGTTTTTTTTGCATTTTTATTTCTTTTTTTGCCTAAAACATCAAACTATATGAGATTTTAACTAAATATGAAATGCACAAATTACCCAGGGGTTGGTAACCACATGCTGCTACTGCCCCATATAATTACCATTGTACTTTAGCTAAATAGTTAATTAGCCAGGATACAAATTCTCTCAAAGCGACTTCAATCTTTCCAGACAAAGCTTATCCTACTGTGTCTTCCCTGAAGCCACCAAATTGGCTGGGACAGTGAGGCTCTGCTGCTCCAGCAGGGACAACACTGTGTTTTCTCTCCCCTCACATGGAGACAGCAAAGGGCAGGAGAAAAATAGTTTGAATGATCGCTACGTCTAGCTGACTAATGAACAGTTCAGCCCAGGTCAATCCATTACAACCAAAAGCATTTAATTATTAATTACGGTCAATCCATAGGCAGTTAAGGACAAGTGACACTGTATGTTTAATGTGCAATATGGCTGGTGATGGGGGCACTGGGTGGCTGCTGTAGAGGCGTTTTGGCTGTTAGTGAATGTCAGCAAAAAGCTCAGGAAATAAAGAAAAAAACCAGGAGAAAATGTTATTGCTGGATATGATGAAATGCAGCGTTTGCTTACATACAGTATTCATGAGCACTACAGCATGGCGATAAATCAAGAAACAAACAGACTCAGGTTAGTTTGCTTTATAAATTGCATTATTTTCATAAAACGTTTACTTCATAAAAATATGCATCATTCAGTTTCCTTCAGATTTTCAACGTCCAAAATTTAACTTGGCTTATTAGACTTAAGAGTTCTGAGTTTATTTCTAATGTTAGTTCAAAATTTATTAGCTAAGTGTGTTCATACAGAGGCAAGTAAAGGAGGGAAGGACAATTTGAAGGATGGACAGAAGGATGTCTGAAAAATGGAGGACTAAATACTACTCTACCTCTGGACATTTCCACAGCCAGATTCTGGGCCATAAATCACTGCAGTCTGCAGCTGCTCCGTCCTTTAAAAGGGAACCTGCATCTTTTAGCCAAAATATAATTTCTTCAAAATAAACAAAAAATTGTTTCATTCCCCCAAATATTCCTAATTTCAAGGGCGTTTTCTAGTTGCATCTATCAGAATAAAAAAGCTGCAACCTCAGCCTGCGAGACAACAATTACCTCTTAACTGGGAAAAGTTATAAATAATCCTGCTTCAACATAATTTGGGTTCCTGCAGTCGACAGAATCCAGAACTGTGTTTTGTGCGGCTGTCGCCCATGACGGGTCCAGCCTCTACAGTAATGTGCATACGTCTGTTGCCTGAGGCTGTTGCATAGGGTGAAGGGTTGAGTGAATGGGGAGCAAAGCCGCCTGAGTGGTTTGCTTCATTAGGAAACAAAATATAAGCTTTCCGGGCCATTAGGACTGACTTTAGATGCAGAAGCACATAAGACGACGACTCACCTCATCAACGATGCATTGCAGTAACTGGAGAGGCTGACGAAGAGAGGCAGAAGGAGATGAGGGGGGGGGAAAAAAAGGAAAATGTTAGCCTGCATTGAATTTCCAAGCAATAGGGGAAATCAGTTGTGTGATGAAAAAAAAAGTACCAAGATTAATCACATGCACCAAGCTCAGGGAAAGCATGGTTTTTATTATTCCATTATAGCACCTAATGTAATACCAGCAGTTTAGGCATAATCTAATAATTTGTTGCAAAAATCCAATCTGAGTGTGTTTTTTCTCCTAAATGAGAGATTCAACCAAGAGTGACAGACTATATGCAGAGAGGGAGACCTCTGGCTTCTTATATCCTATTCCATAGCAATAAAACTTACCATTAGAGATCCTTGGTTTTTCTGAATCTGTAGGGCAAGACAAAAGGAAAAAAAAGGAAGAAGAAGAGATGAGGCAATATGTAATTAGTGTGTCATAATCAAGACGATGCACTTGGAAACATTATGATCACTAGGAGAAAATTATTGCTTCCCTGTTGGCAATTTGTGAGTACGTACTAACACCATTTACATAATGAAAACACACAAATGTTAATGGTCTGGCTCTCATTTGTGGGGAATGAGGGTAAAATATCCACTAATGCTAATTTTCGGAGCATTTCTTTATTCCTGCCCTCCAGGTTATCTATGTAGATGTGCTGGGATGTAGAATAACTGCAAAACGGCTTTGGAGGAGATTCTCAACGGCTACACCGAGTATCTGCTTTACAGGTATAATGGTGCCATTAAAGGGACAACCGAAGGGTAGAGCGAAGAAATGTGAGGAGATCCTTAAAAGGGCACGTCCTAAAAGATTTCGAATGTTTCTAAAAATATATGTATATATTTCGGAAAAGAATTACAGCTGTTGTGGAAAAAAAAGTATAATGTTTATGAAAATGTATGATGTAGAAAAAGGGCTTTGATTTGAAAAGACACACCATTCTAACTTAAAATGCATGAAACTGCAGTGGAGCCAAGCAAAATATTAAGTTTTCACATTCAAAACCCCTGCGGGGCTGAATCCACCAGAACAACTTGTTTTCATTTCTAAAAACCTTAAATTTATACATTCATCACTCAGAATAAATGATACAAGGCTAGAAAACCTGGGCTCAGCTGAACACACCACTCATTTCTCCAGGTCTCTTTGACAGTGCATTAGAGCACTTTTTGATTCGCTCAATTAAATACAGGTTTTTGCACTCTGTAAATACCAAGAGACTCCTTAACTCCACTTTTGCCTGATTCAGACACATTAAAAGCAACTATAGAAAACTAATTTGTTCTGAAATAATTACAAAAACAGAATTGTGAGCTGCTCTAGGGCTGAAATTGGATAGAAAGAGGTTACTTATTTAAAACATAACTGAAGACCTATTATACTGCTACAGGATAGCATAGCGACATTTCAAATTAAAAGGATTCAATACGTTTGTATTTTTATGTGAGTTCTTAGGTGCATATTTATCCTGGATGTAAATAATGTCCGATATGGTTAAACTAAAATATATCGTCTCTATTGTCAGGTCTAAGAAGACAGCAATGTGTACGAGGATGTATTTACTTATGTGCATTTGTGACACTAAATGATGAATGCATCTGTGGAAAACATCAGCTTTTCTTCTCTGCAGAGCTTCTGAAGTATTTTTTTCCCCCTCATTTCTTGGAAATATATCACAGAGAGCTCAGCGTGAAACCAGAAGTCACAAGAATCAATATTCAGAAGCGGAGCATTTTTCTGCCCCCTCTCCGTCTAACGTCAGAAAAGTGATCAGATTTTAAGCTTCTCTCCTAAAGATTTGAAAGATTTTTCTTTTAGATCAGATTTGGACATTTACAGACATGTTTTGATGAAAAAAAAAAAGAACAACAGAGTATAATGAGGAGATCATACTTTTCTGAACATATCATTCAACATCGACAGCTTTCCTAGCAGTTAAACTCACAACACTGGAAAAATAAAATGTATCCCTCTTGAACTTTTTCCACTCTGTCATGTAACAACCACAAACTTTAACATATTTTCGTTGTGTGCGAGTTTCATAAACTGACAAAAAAAAGAAGTGAATGATTGAAAGTGGGAGGAAAATATTTTCAATAAAATCTGAAGAATGTTGGGCGCATTTGTCCCCCCCAATAACTCGGATAAACAAACATTAAACGCATCAGAAATCAACCATTCAGTATATATCGAGTCCCCCACTGTGGAATCTAATCCTAGAAAATTAAAACCTTAGATATAAAACCTTAGAAGGTGTTGAAGAGTAATGCAATACTGAAAGACGTGATAAATAGAAGCATAGAAGATAAATCAGGGTTGGGTTATTAAAAAGTATCTCAAGCTTTAAACATCACGCTGAGGACGATCATCTGAAAATAGTGACACAACTTCAAACCTACAAAAACAGGCTCTCCACTTAAAACCACTGGCTTTCAAAAGAAAGCATTAATTAGAAAGGTGAAAAGAGTCGAGCCACTCATGGAAACTCTGCTAAGATCCACAACACATGAAAACCAGCGACAGCTAGCTAACATGTACTCCACCTAACTGTCGTTTTTACAGTCGCCCTGCTTGCAGTTTGACTCGAGCCATTTAAGTGACACAGTGGAGAGGTGAAGGACAGAGCTTTGGTCAGATGGCACCAAAATGAACCCTTTAGATTGAATTGTTAAACATTAGTAGTAAAAACAGACACAGTGAATCACCCTAGAAAAGCTACCTACACCATAGAGCAGCAGATCTACTGCTTTACCTCGTTTAGGATCCAGAAGGTTGGTAAAATTACATAAAAACGTAGAGCATGATAAATAAAGAAAAAACTGTGGGAATGAAATACTTTGAAGGGCTTCAAACACTTGAAATGAGGGCTGAAGATTGACCTTAAAGGAAGACAAGAAACCTAAAGCTATGCTGAGATTTTAAGATAACCGCTTCTTCATGCGGTAAAACGGTCCTGTCAAAGTCAGTTTAGAATCTGTCGCAATGGTGGAATTATTAATTTCCACAGACCACACATGTCTAAACTGACTGAGCTTTACTACTGTGCAAGAAAAAGCGACACAAACGTTTTACAAAACGTCTGAACAACACAATTTGTAAACTTATCTTCTGATCTTAATTATAAATTAGGAAAACGTGTTTGTCTAATATGTATAATCCAGTTAAAACAGAAAAAAGTTGGTTTTAATATAATATGGCAGATATTATATATGTTACTTTCTGCTATTCATGTTATGCTTTATTGAATTAAAAAATAAACTAAATTATATAACATAATGTAAAAAAAAGAAAAGGATAATAATAATCAAAGGTTGTGAACAATTTTCCAAGAACCTACTGTTATTTTATCAAAGCAATAAATAGGATGGAAGGGTCAGGACCTCCCCACATAACTTGGAAAGGTTTTGCTTGATTAGCTATTAAAATCTCAATATTAACTTTTTTAAAAGGGTAACATTATTCTAATATTTTTAATCCTGGAGGTTGCTAAAAAAATGAACTTTGCTTACAATTATCCAGCAAATAAAACGAAATGCACATTATAATCATTGTATTTATGTTAAGGAAAAGAGCAACAGCGGAAAAGTCTCCGTCGTCCTTCATTCAGGCAGTGATGTGTAATAAAGTTCCTAGAAAAAACAAAAGCAAAAAAAGAACGACATGATATTTCATCCAGAAATCTATTCAAATATGAGTAAAATGAAGAGAAACAACAATAGAGCGAACCAAAACGACAACAAATCAATCAGAGGCAATAGTGCTGGCGGCTGTATACACATCACATCATCAGGTCTGGTGTCTTCAAAGACTTTCAGAGCGAGCCGCTCAAAACTCCATTAACTCCTGACAAAGAACGCAAATGAATCCCAACATGTGGTGAAGTGGAATTAAAGAGGCCATCTCTAATCATGGCAAACACGAGGTGATGACTCCACTCTGCATGTATACATGCGCACACACAACAGGATGAATGAGCGCCAACTGAACAAAGAGCTGCAAATAAAGGCAAGCGGGAAAAACAACCACACGTCCTCTGAATTTTACAGTATGAGTGACACATCCCAAACACAATATTGGATTTTTTCACAAGTGCAATTTACGAATGCCTCCGAGGCAAACTGAACTCTTCCAGGATCCTCGGCGACTTTAAGGCAGAAACTCATATGCTACAGATTCGCATCTTAGCAAACTCCGTTAGTCTGTGCTGAAATCTTTCCTTTCAAGTGGAGCGAGTGGGAGGGTGGGGGGAGTGCATAAACAGCTGTTCTGGCATCCGAGAAGAAAAAAATGACAGCTTAGGCCTGAGGACTTTGGCTTGTTGCACTTGATGAGCTGGATTCAAGTGCTTTCGCCACATAGCTCAGCCACAGCCGGCAGGTGAGCTGTCTAGAGAACCATATGGAGTCAGGGGAGAAAGAAGGCCAAAATAAGGAAAGTGTCGGACAACGGAGAGCATAAAAACTGAGGGGATACTCCAAATATTTTATCCAAACCCTCTGAATCACTGATGGATGGACTACACCAAATTAACTAAACTAGTGTGATTTAGGGAAGAAGCTTCCAACCAAAACCAGAGCACTTTAAGAAGAAATTCACAAACTTTTTTTTATAGCTTTTCCCAATTAATGGTGCTGAGCAGGAATATTCCTCACGGATTATGGAAACGGGATAACTGGGTGATGAATTCATTCCCACAAAAAGCGATTTTTCTCTCACCACATATGGGAAAATATCCAACATGACATCCTCCAACATGAGTGATAAACTGCAGGACACAGGAAGTAGCCGTGTGATGTCATACCATATAAAAATGTAGTTCTTCACATTAATATTATTTTATCCCTCTTAATCAAAACCAATCAATTTTTGCTCCTTTAAAATAAGTTGTCTTGAAATCTTGGGTGATCCCATGATGCCCGTCTTTCCTCTGTTGAAGGCCTGAACACACCGGATTGGATTTAGTGTCGCCGTAAGTCGCTGCACTCAGAGCTCATTGAAAACCAATGGAGATGGTCAGATTCTCTGCCCCTGTGCTTTTGTACCTCAGACTGGGTTAACTTTTGGTCCCTTTTGGTTGGATTTAAACAACAATCTGTCAGCAATTATAGGAGGATTAAAGAAAAACGGCTAAAGTATATTAGAGATTCTGGTTGAGCTTTAAAAGACAAATGTGGAACAAGCTGGATGCTTATGAGGGGCTAAGGGGGGGGGATACATCCAGCTTCCCTCTTTATAAAACTGAAAGAAAACATTGGAGAAACTTCATAAAAAAATCTCTAACAATCACCTGTCACTGATCCTACCTGGTTCTAAACTGTGCCACGGTATTTTTACGGCTACATTTTCTTTTCTTTTAATGTATTTCTACATGATATATTGCATTAATCAAAAACTTTTACCTGTTGTATTTTAAGAGCACAGTGTTCAAGTTGGTCATGATGTGGGGCGCTTGTTTGTATTTTGATTGACAGCCTGCACAGCCCAGCTTTGTTTACGTCTAAAAAGACCTGATGAAGGGCTTTCTTCTTTTTACTTATTATAATCAGAGACAGTCGAATGCAGGACACCGTTCCAGTTTGTGTGAGACCCAAACCGATGAGTAAAATGTAGCACAGTACTGCAAGGATCTAGATCTCCTCTTATGCGGCTCAGTGTGACAAGAAAAAATAAATAAATAAACCTATTGGTGCTTGCAGAGTCGGATGCAGCGTTGTGACCCGGCCTTTACCATCCTGCCTGCTGTGTGTGGTGGTGAATTAAACACAGATCCTCATCCAGCCTTGGCCGCCACTCTTCTGGTTCTCTTACACCTTTTAAATATCCTGATTTTTTTTTATTTAGGTAAAACACATCTGCCTTTTTAAAAATGTCATGTTCTCTTATCTTTGTTATTGTGAAGAGGCCTTATGAAAAACTGGCCTCTGTCGTATCATGCTCACGCTGAATGAGTCTTCTCAAATTGAAGGCTAAACATTTCCTGTGTGAAACTTGGCGGCAGCAATAAAAGATGAATTTATTTTAAAAGCTTATTGCACATCTTCACCAGGGTCATATTAAATGGTACCTGCTGAAAACACATTCCTTCTACATACTGTGCTTACTGGAAACGTAAGATTATCAGAGGGTTTACAGTCCATATGGGATTGTTGTACTTCTGAAAACGCTGCATTGATGCAAATTCCATGAATCCAAAAGCCCCCGAAGTATTTTAGACTGTAATATTTGACTACACTGCTAAAACGGCATTTAGAAGTGAAATAGTCTAACGTCTTTACCATGAAGGTCAGGTTCTCCTGAGCCTGATTTTCACACAATACGTCCTTAATACAAATCCGCCTCTATAGATTTGCAAGCGAGCAGCCAGCAGGGTAAGCTGAGGTGACCAGATTCAGATCGCTCAGGGACGGATTAGCTGGTTAAACCCAACTTAAAGACTTGATGGGATTGGGAAGTCACTTCTGTAGTCAGCAATTACATTTGAGGAGGATTTTAATTTACTGTAATGAGGAGGAGGGAATTAGCCCTGTGTGTAAACAGAAAATACCGATCAGTCGACAAAAACAACAAAAAAAAATTCTAGGATTATTAGTAGTTTAGTGTCATTTAGGAGTAATTAAAATTAATTAAACATTAGTAATAAAAGGCATTTACAATATGTTTTGGGGATGATTTTTTTTCAGAAATGTGAAAAAAATGTATATATTTTATATATTTATTTATTTTATTAGGACCTGGAATTAGGATTCTAACTTTTTCACAACCTGCATTAAAAAATAAACAAGCAAACAAACAAAGAAATAAAATTACAAACTATTCCTACTTCTACTATGATAATAAAATATTGAACAATGAAAAGATGATTTTATTAATAAAAGACTTACAGCAGGAAAATAAAATAAAGCCTAAATATACCTTTCCCATGTTAATAATGCAGAATAAATCAGAGAACAGCTGTTTCTTTTTTAATATATTTTAAAAGGGGACAGCTACTATAAGACTTTTTTGTCTTCCTGCTCCCTTTTTGTTCATAGGGAAAAAAAAAAATTTCTTGTCTTGTTTTGTTTTCATTGATCTGTATTTAAAAAAAAGTTAAAGAAAAATAAAACCAAAAACTGTTGTGTAATATAATAAATACATAGCATCACTGTTTGCCCATCTGCAGCATTTAAAGCAGCACAAGAACAATAAACTGGTTCTTTAGTAAGTTTGTCTGCTCATATAAAACCTGTTTAGGTTCAACAACTCACCAACTATGGTTTTAAAACATGGTTCACTAAATAAAAGTGATGAATGGTGCTTTTCAAAAACGGATATTTCTTAATAGCTCCATTTATCTGCCTAGTAAGCAAACAACACACAGCAACAGGTGGGGGAAGAAGGGCTGCGCTGTGGTCTCTGCGCCTCATTAAGCTGCATAAAACTGCACTCATTCTGGAACCATTTCTGTGTTTTAATAAAAATTATATATGTCTATGGATATATAGATATATATAGATACATACATACATATTTGATTATGATTTATCTGTTAAGTATTTAGACATTTATCTGATCACTTACCTGAGGATAGGGGAACATACCGAGAGCCAGCTGTGACAAGAAGAAGAATTATTATTGATGAAGGAGACCTTAAAACATCCAAAAATATCAGCTTGATTTTATGTGATTTGCTTTGTGTGTGATTTCAGTTTCTGAAATCAGAGCACTGGAACAATTAGGCTGAAGTTCAACCAAATACCAGCTGTAAGCTTTAAATGGGTTCTGGTATACTTCTCATTTATAAACCCTTATGTTATAGATTGAAACTGCTACTATACTATATATTTAGACATTTTATTCAGACTTTCCAGCACATGGCTGAGAAATGGACGGATTAGGAGAGTGTGGGTGCGGAAGAGACTGAAACTTTCAGCCTGTAAGGTAAGCTTACTGCCCACCTGCTGGTAATAAGGCTTTTGGTCCAACAACATCACCTAGAACTTATTAACCTCAATTCAATCCCCAAACTCCCCCTATGTAAACAACATAGACAGAAGATGAGGGAATCCCTTCTTTAATAAAGCACATAGGGGTGCTGTTTAAGGTGGAAGGCAGATTGGCACATCGCCTCAAGACGTGCCAGGAGGTGGATACTTCTAATCATAATGACAAGCTTCCTTTCAGAGCCCTTATGTTAGTCAAAGCCAACACAGATCTACCTGAACACAGTGGAGCAGCAGGACAGCTCAGTTTCACTTAATGCATATATTGGGCAGCGAGTAGCACAGATTGGGTAATTTTCAATATCACAGATTATTTGTTAATAATCTCAACATGAAGGCACCGTATTGAACTCATCCATATTTGTTAAAGTAGTGATTAAATTAAACATTATTGACAAACAAAGATGAGGCTGGGGCATGAATCATTTTGTTGCAGGGCAGAGAGAAGGCAGTAGGCAGAAACAAATGGAGAATCAATAGTGTAAATGGGAAGACGAGAGAACAGGGAAGTGAAGGTGTGGAGCTGAAAGGCTGTCTGATAATGGAATGATCAACAATATGGAGAGTAATGAAAAGCCACAACGCACATTATGGTCGACACTATAGATAGGGAAAAGTACTTGGCTTCAGTTCAGATTTGCAAAATTCTTGAAATTTTTAAGTTATTATTTTAGAATTTGTGGAAATAAACAGGAAAAAATCCAGAATTTTAAATATTGAAGTTTGTCTCTTCAATGTGATTTACTTTATTTTGATGCTTAAATTTGCTTGAGAGTTTGTTTAAATTGCACCAAATTTCATCTGATTTGCATAATTTCTGAAATCCCCTTCTAAAATTTCCTTATTTCTGAACTTTAGAGCTTATTTCAAGCTTAATGACACTTTCTAAAAAAAACTTTATCAAATTCTGCCCCAGCTTTTGCAACCTTATGTCACATAGACATCAGACATTTCCCACTGTTCTTTCTGAGTGAAATCCAAACAGAAAACCCCTCCTACCTCCATAAAAGAGATGCCCACACTCCAGACATCGGCATGGATCCCATACTGCTCTCCTGATATCCTTTCAGGCTAGTGAGACAAAGTTAAAACGACCCCTTAGAATAAATCAACAAAATTTAAGATGTTCAAAACAAAAGAAAGAGCAGAACTTTATTCTACATTACAAAAGAAAGGGTAAAACTTACTGCCATGTAAGCATTGGTTCCCACGTATGTTTTTGCTATAGAATTTACAAGCTGCAAATGTAAAAAAAAACAAACAAATGTAAAAAAAACAAACACCTGTTATAAGTAAATAATAAATATTAAAAACACCAATGCGATGAATAATTTTTACATTTTACAGTCAGAGAAATGGTCCTATGTCAAAGCTGTTTACAGATTTTAACCAAATTTTGTGTCATGGAGAGATGCTCAGACCTACAATGAGGGACAAAGGTGTTTTATGTCATCAGTGGCAAAACCAGGATGACTTTTTATAATTTTAGGTAGGGGCGAAGGATGTATTAGTTGAAAGACAAATATACATAAAAAGAGGGAAAGGACATGTCTGTGCTGCGCATCACCACTAGGAAGCCGAGGAAGTTAAGGTTATGAATAAATCAACAGTTTTTCAGAGAAGGGATATGGTGTGTGTGTGAGGATACTGGAAGGAAAAAAAAAAGAAGAGTCTAAACCATCAGGTGTTTTGGGGACGGTGAAAGTCTGTCCCTGATGATTACATTACAAACCACACTTTGGCATGTGCACAAACACACATGACAACAAGGCTATTGTCTGCCACCCACGCTTTCCCATCCAATCGACTGAATACATATCAATGAGGCTCGGCGTTGTGTGTAAGGGTCATAATTATAAGCATTTTTTTTATCAGAGGGTGCAGAACAATGGAGGAGGAGGTGGAGGGAGGGGGGGGGGGGGAATCATGTGAGAAGATGACCCTGGGGACGTCTCTGATGTCTTGAGAGTAAAATAAATACTGTGATTGAAGGGTTGACCACGTGCGCAGAGGTCTGCACTTGCACACAGACAGACAGCGACTGCACAGCACTGCGGCGGTCGCTCCCGTGCATTTCCCATCCTGCCCTCCTTCATTCGCTCTGACGCAAACAAATCAGAGTACCTGCGTGCTGACACCAAAGTCACACAACTTGACTTGTCCTCGGGTGTTCACCAGCATATTGGAAGGCTTGACATCTGTGGAGACAAACTGCTTGAAAGAACTGCGGTATCAGCACTCTGCTGCTTGTCTTTATCAACTCTGCTCTTTTTTTTTTTTTAACTCAGCAATCTTACTCACCTCTGTGAAGTATCTTCAGGCTCCATAAATATGTCAGGCCTTTCACAACCTATGGAGGCAAACATGACACAAAAAATAAAACAAATTACTGCTTCACCCATTTAGCTTTTACGTGAATAAAAATCCAAAGCTCAGGTTACCTTCTGTTTTAATCTATCAAACATGAAAACACAGACACAGTAAAAACACTGCACCTCACCAACAATAAAAACTCTACCATCAAAACCACACAATATAAAAGGAGTATTAATACATCGGTGTTCATCTGGACAACAAACTAGACTGGAGATGCAACTGTGAAGCCGTCTACAAGAAGGGACAGAGCAGACTGTACTTCCTAAGGAAGCTTAGGTCCTTCAGTGTTTGCAAAAAGATGCTGCACATTTTCTATAAGTCTGTTGTGAAGAGTGTGATCTCTTCCTTCAGCATCTGCTGGGGTAACAGCATCAGAGCAAATGACTTAAAAAAGCTCAACAAGCTAATAAAGAAGGCCGACTCTGTTCTAGGAACTCCTCTGGAACCTCTGGAGATTATTTCACAAAGGAGAATTATTCATAAAGTGAAAAACATCATGGGCAACAGTGATCATCCTCTTCAGATGGTTTTTAAACAACAACAGAGTGTTTTCAGTAAGAGGCTTCTCCAGATTCGGTGCAAGACAGACCTCTACAGCAGATCCTTCCTGCCTACAGCTATCAACACCGACAACAACTGATTAAGAGGAAACAAAACATGAGTTACTACAACATTTAATTTTGCTTTGGGATAAATAAAGTATTTTTCAATTGAATTGAATTTAAATAACGGTCTCTAAATCAACAGTCACTGAGTTTAAGTAGGTCAATAGTCCATCTACAGCTGTGCTTCAAAGCTGATTGTTTTCCACCAAATGCATCGATGTGATCTCTAACTCATCTATGTTGGCCTTTTAATATCACCAGGTGTATTTTGTACCAAAAGCTGTGTTAAATGTCTGTTTTACAGCAGCAAGTTTGATTAACTGATAAGGACTGTGAAGCATTTAATAATAATAAAAAAAAGTGATTTTGGAGCATCAGTTTACTGAAAAACAGGATAATAGTAGGTGTGTGGTTAGATTACCTTAGTGTGTTGCCAACTCTTACAAAAACACAGAATACATTTAAAACTGCGTGATATTGGGCTTCTTATTTAGTTTTCAAAAGGTTTCTTTTACAGAGCCAGTTGCTGACCTTGCACCTTTTGGTGGAAAAGCCCAATAAAACACAAACCCACTTGGGGGTCTTACAATAACAAATGAAACCCCAAGTTCTCCTTTCAGAATACCAAAGTAAAAACCTACCTAGAAAATGTCCCTAGTCTGAAAGTGGCACTTCCTGGATTGGCCTTAAAACATTTATGTTCTGTTTTGGCGACGTACAAAAGCCATGATTTATCCTTGAAATTTCACAGCATTTCTCTTTCTTTTATTTTTCCAGTTCAAACTCCTCTAAAGCTCAGATTTGTTTACTTTAAAGGTCAAAGCTAAGACTTTTTCATCAAAATAATTAAGGAAAATAAAACAAACAACCCAAAAACATCCACAGAATGTCTAACGTGGTGCAAAATTAAAGCAATTTTACTGAAAAAAATATAGTAAGTAAAAAATGTTAAATACATTTCAACAGGTCCAAAATGTATAAACATTTACTTCTGGTTATAATGCCAATGTGACGGGAAAGGATTCTGCAACAGTAGGAATAGTAGGTTGAAGTCACATGAGATGGAGCTCAGACGCTGCCAAATGCTAGTAGCTACATGGTAGCGCTGAGAAATGGCTTCTTCGTCTTTGCTACACTCTAATTTAACGTGGACCAAAAAAACAGAAGCAAAGAAAGAGTGAACATTAGTCCTGCTTGAGAGCTTCAATGATGGCTGCAAAGCTTCAATAATGATGCAAAGAGGCTCAGAAGTGAAGCAAAGGCTGCTGCTTTCCTTCTGAAGAGGTATGTTAAATGTCTGCTAATGCTAATCAAAGGTAAGCTGCTAGCGCAGCGTGGCACAGACATGTTGCTGCAGGCTTTTTTTTGGGTTATTCTGCAAGTTATTTAATGTGAAATAATTCCGATGCATTTCTGGTCTGCTGTCGACATTGGAGCAGCTACTTATTAATTACAGCTAACGATAGCTAATCCTCCAGTTTTCAGTAAACCGGCTGGCAAATAGTTAAACTGAAGGTTGGAACGAGAGCAGGAGGGCACTATTTTGCCACCTACTAGGTCAGAGGAGTGAAACATGTAGCTATCTATCACAAGAAAGGAGTAAATGCTGCTTTTGTCAGCAAACAAAATTTAAACCCAACTGAAAGTCCCTTTCTTTGTATGTAGAGGCGGAAAGGGCAAAACTATGTTCAACACCAAGTGTAGGTACTTATAATCGTACTCTAAGCACGATTGTTTCAATCATTTGATTTATTTCATCACTATTTAATTTCCCTTTGGGAATATTAAAATATTTTTGAACTGAATTGAATTGAGGAACACATTTCAAGCAATCAGAAACAGGATTGGTGATCAGCACCCGTTAACAGCTGAACATCATCCTGGAGAAGCAGACATGCTGCGGTTTTTATTGGTCAGTGTGCAGAAGGCTTTTTCACAACACGTTGTAAAGATTAGGAAAGTGTCACCCCTTTGAATTAGATCTGAGTAAAATTTCTTTTTTATGCTGTTTTAGAGTGTAATCACTAAATAATGAAGCTATGCCTTAGAGCGGTGGTTTTCAACCTTTTTGTCGCCACCTCCCAATTTAACATGCACTGCTGTCCATGACACCCATCCCAATGCCCGATCGATATACTTACACCTGTCATTTACATAATCAGACATGGACCTATGGACTTACTACAGCAATTAGTCTCTTTGTCATCTTATTTTGAAACACACTGGGATTTTTTTGAAATGCATAAAGCAGCATCAAAACACTAACTTTCCAAACAGACCAACAATGGTCATTGTTTTGCAGTTAAAATGTAAACAAATAACTTAAACTTTATTTTCATTTTAATGAAATAAAACAATAACAGCATGTGCTAAACTTTAACAAAACAAACTAGAAAAAAAAGCCCATGTTTAATTTCAAATATCCATGTTTCTGGTCTTACTGGGCGGGTTTGTAACTTTTGTTTCGGTGATAAAATGCCTGTTTAAGCGCAACCACTCACTGTCCTTCTAATGCTCGGTCAGAAGCTAAATTCATTTAGCACATTTATATTTGTCCAAAACGAAGTGGTGACCCCAGAAATCATGTCACGACCCCATTTGTGGTCAGAACCCCAAGCTTGAGAATGGCTGTCTTAGAGCATTGGGTTGAAATTTTGATAAAGATTCAAGAATCAAGATTAAAAAGTGTAAATGCTGGGAAATAATCACTAAAGGTGCATAAGGCCGATGGCTACGTGAAACAAAAGGACCCTTCAGATCACATCTTCCAAACACGCCTATATAGCAGCTACTTTAACTCACCATAAACCAGAATAAAAAATAAAACAAAAACACATTTTTTTTTGGTAAAAAGGGAGAACTTTTTCGGAAATTAGGCTCTCGATGGCTAATATGTAGCTTGCAAATTAGTCCCATAATTGGACAAAAAAGGTACTAAGAAAAAATGCCTTGAAACGATAACCCTGCATGAGAAGCTGAACGATTGAAAAGGTTTTAAAAATATTTGGTACATCGTGTTGACATCGTTTCCTCCTCCTGACAGAAGCCCTCAAAGCGTTTTTGAAGATTAAACTGGTGTTTAACTAATATTCATTTTCAAATGCTTTTCACCACATTGTGGTGATTTCTTCATTTACACAACATGAAGGCTACTTCCAAGGCTTTTGTCACCCAGCGCTGATATACAACATGGTGAGATGAATGAAAAATAGAAATACAAAACTGCCTTGAAAGGTTGTTGCACAAGTGCAACAACTGGCAACCTCCCGGGTGCTTTTCTTTCAGTGATAATTAACAACTGTGGCAGTAGAAAGGAGGGAAAGCTGTGAAACAGAATTAGCACTGATTAAATAGCTGTCAGTGTTTGATTATGGACAAAGTTAAAGGGGAAACAACACAAAAAGAAGAGTTGTAGACGGGAGGAGGGTAATGAGTGTGGAAATGTGCATTAATCGACTTCAAGGCCGTCCCAATCAAAAAGCTGGTTTCAGCAGCAACAAAAAAAAAAACATATCAGGGAGAAAAAGATCTGAAAGTCATACAAACCTTTCAATGTTTTTCCAAACTAAAAATACATGTCTAAAAATGACTGTAGATTTAACAATGGTTGATTTCAATAAACTTACTGCCACAGCGATCCTTCCCAGAACGTGTTCTGGGATTCTTTTATAGACGTCCAAGGATCCACCTGCACAAAAGAAAGTAAAGATTTTTAACCCCGGCTGGTTTTACCTCATGAGCGTTTAAAGTGAAAAAAATAGATGTGAGAAATAACGGCATTGGCTTGAAATGAAAGGAATTTTAGTTCAGTTTCTAAACGAATCAATCAGCAAATGATTTCTTTTGACTTATTAAAAATACATTT
Organism: Jordanella pulchra; assembly: GCA_034780135.1. Classification (NCBI taxonomy): domain Eukaryota; kingdom Metazoa; phylum Chordata; class Actinopteri; order Cyprinodontiformes; family Cyprinodontidae; genus Jordanella; species Jordanella pulchra. Next base: position 53,916 of record JAUZNJ010030108.1, read on the forward strand.
TTAAAATGGAACTATTTAATTATTTACAATACTTATTCTTTATGGATGCAATTGGTAAAAGTATTTCTGAATTTAAAGAAAAAGGCACAAACAAAACAATACCCTTAGGAGACATAATGGCTGGTAAAAAAAAAAAAAGAAAGAAAGAAAAAAAAAAAGATCCTAACGCCATCTTTGCTTTTACTTGTGATACAGGTTAAAAAAAAAGTCCTTAAAGGTAAAAGTCATCAGAAGTTGTACAGACTTTCCTGACTCACAGCTAAATGTGTGAAACATGGGAATCATTGCATTAACAAACGCCCCCCCCCGCAAACACACACATCTAAAAATTGTACATTCCCCAATCTCACACCAGTCAAAGCCCACGCGTACAAATACATCTACAAATGCACTTCAGTCAAAATTTATCACGCCCTTGTAGCTTTTAGCACGCCGCCATGCTAAGCAGCTCATAGCGATCAGACGATCCTTTGATCTGCAGAAGTGTAAATGGATACTCAGCACAGAAACGCAGGCCTGTTCCCTAAAGTCCTTTCTGCACAGCTGTAGGTAGCAGAAAAAAAAAAAAAAGAAAAAAAAGGAAATGTAGCAGAAAAACTCACCATCCATAAATTCAGTGCATATGGAAATCCTGTTCTCAACAAAGAAGGCACTGAAGAAAGTGATGATGTAGGGCGAATCGCACTGCAATAAAGCAGAGGCTAGGATCAGAAAACAGCAGCTTAAAACACTGTAATTTATTAGTAACGCTAAACTAGAGTTAAATAGCAACGGTTGACATTTTTTTAGCCCTGACATTTCACAGTAACTGTGATTATTCTTTGATCATTTAAACTACTGCTGTGGTCTGTTTTGGAGATTTTTACAGAGAGTTTAAACTCTCTAAAAGTTAGACTGGTTTAATCATGGCATCATAACAGCACAGACAGCAGTTTTCTCAGCCTCTGTTTTTTTTTGCTTTGAAATCAGTAAAAGAAAGAAACTCATGGAAAAGACATCGATGCCTGTTTCTACAAATAGGAAGTATCAGTAACGTATGATTAGGCGAAGACCTTTACGCCTCAACATGAAATGAACGAACCACTGGGTTTTGTGTTTCCTTCATCTACTCCTTTATTTATCTCTATATACCTATACCTCTATATGTATATATTTTTGAACTCCTTTACGTTTTCGTGTCTATTTGAACTGTACTGTTGCTTTCGGTTGTATGTAAAGCATGTTTAATACCGTTATTAAACCGTTTAAACCGCCATGATGGTAAGTAGAATCCCTTTAGAAACAACTGTGACTTTAACTACAGAGGACTAATCATTTTATTTTGATGCTTTCAAAAGCTTGCAGTGGTAATTTCATGTTGGGTGACAGGATGCTGCAACACAAATCGTTTGTCTGTCTCTGCCTCAAACGGGTCGATTCAGACATCAGTCATCAATGTTTTGCTCTCCTGCACACTATAAAAAAATAGAATAGAATTCAACTTTATTGTCATTGCACTGTCGCAAGTACAAGCAACGAAATGCAGTTTGCATCTATACAGAAATTCTATACAGGATATAGATGTTTATATCCAGGTTTACAGGATGGTTAAAGAATAAAATAAAATGTTCTGTGTAAATATAATATAAATATGGGAGCAATATGCAAATATTATACAGATTATGCAGAATATACAGGAATGTTAGGAATAGATTGTATATGTATTAGAAGGTTTATAATACAAAATAGATAATGTTACATAAGGGTTATAGATAATAGATATAAATATATATAAACATGAATATCCATCTTCTCCCGCTTCATCCGTCAGGGTCGCAGTTGGGCCGTGGCCGATCTCCGGCAGACTATGGGCGTAAGGCACAAAAGGACGCACAACCATGCACACACACGGTCATGTTTTTAGACTGTGGGAGGAAGCTGGAGTGCCTGGAGAGAACCCATGCATGCACGGGGAGAACATGCAAACTCCATGCAGAAAGACCCTAGGCTGGGATTGAACCCAGAACCTTCTTGCTTCAAGGCAACAGCGCTAACCACTGCTCCGCCGTACAGCCCATCAAGTTTTAGCTGTAATTGGTAAAATTAAAAAGTTATCATAACGGTTTTATTTTCCATCGTTGTCTAATAATGACAATAAAGATACAGTTTTTTTTTTACCTCAACAACCCTCCAGTGATACTGTAGTGTCAGAACCCTTCTGCTCTCATAATAATGACTTTCTAAATGCCTTACAGACATTTGAACCTAATACAGCTTTTGAAGTGAATAAATTAACATGCATCAGGTTGTGTTTCTTAGTGGGAGTGGAGCTGATTAATAACACTTCAGTAGTTAATTAACGGAGCAGATCAAAGAACAGATTCAAGTAGAACAAACCTTGTAGAGAATTTCCAGTTCAGACATGATTTGCTTCTGTAGCTCCACTGTGATGTCCAGAGGAATCACCTACAAATCAAACATCATAAAAGAAACGACATGATGAGTCTTTAACTAAAACACCAATCAGAATGAACATTACACTGCAAAGGCAAAGTAGATAAATAATTATAATAGTTTCCATGGTAACAAAAGAATTCTCACCTTTACAGCTAAAACGCGTTTGCTGAGGACGTGGTACGCTCTAAAGAATAAAAGATAAAACTCTAATTATAATCTGACACACAGTTTCCTTATGTTTTATTGCTGCTTTTGACGGCTTAAAATGAAAATAAAGAATAACGAGAAAAACCTTAATGAGCGGTTTTTTAAAAAGCTAAGAGTTACTTATAAATTGAAACATTTATTTGCAGCTTAGTTCACCTTTTCCTTGCTGTTGTATTAAAGACATGTGAGGGTGTTTCCTATAAATCACCATCCATCTACTTACAGGTTCTCATAACCATTCAGTAAAGTAAACCATGACAATCGTTTTGAAACTGCTCCACACGCTGCTCAGACAGTAAAATAATGCTGCAGAAAAAACAGGTTTCCAAAAGGCCAACATAAAATACGGAAAGTTGTTTATTTTCTTAAGTCAGCAATGATTAAATAATTGAAACCAGATCCAAGCAGCTAGAGTAGCAGGTAAAGCAGCAGTCACCGACCGGTCCCATAATGATTTAATTAGCGAACACCTTAGCAGCATACGTGGGCTTTTGTTACCGACCTTGAAGGTTGGTTTACAGTAGCCCTGACAATACCTCAAGAGCTCTCAACACACAATCGTCAAGGACGAATACTGTACAACAGCTGTAAAATGACAACGAGCAGATGGGTTCAGGGTAGGTGAAGCAGGCCGGTTAGTTTGCAGGTTAGACACGCGATACTTACCAGACAACATGCAGCCGGCCCTCCTAAGAGACCACGTGTGTTTGGTACAAAGTGTGTTTAATGTGTCCAACTTTGGGGTGTCAAATTGCTCTTTCGTTGCACACAACTAAACTGGCCCAGAACTTTAATTAATACCAACTATTAGGGCCAAGTTAGGGATTCACTGAGAGGACAAACACCTAATGTGGAGTTAAACTGTTCTTAAAAGTATGGAAAAAATGTAAACAAAAGTAAAATATAAGTAAGAGCAGCCTTATCAAAAGGACAGAGAGGCCATTAGCAAAAGGTGACATAATAATATGCAACTCAAAGTGAATTGTTGTTTTAAAGAGGGATCAGTCCTTCTGTTAGCTACAATCAATGGCGCTTAAGCAAGAGGATGTTAATTGATGCAGGAATGCAGGGACATACATGTATGAGTAAGGCAGAGGAGAATGAGTGCAACACCAAACAACTCGTTGTTTCATAAGTCGACATGCTTAATAGATCACTAGGCACAGAGCTGGATGTGAGGAGTGGAGTGAAACTATGCAGCTTTCTCAGGGTGTTCAAGAAGCTTTAAACAAAGCGTAGGTGATGTATCACTGAGTTAGCTCACAAACTGTGCGTGTAAATTCGACATAAAATGGTCAAAAAGGTCAGAGAGAGAAGGTAGAGGTGCGGCGATCGGTTGGTTGAAGCGTTATTCTCAGGCTGTCCTTGACCACCTCAGGGCCGAACATCGTCGTATGAGTTACAGTGACAGGCTGGTGACAGCGGGAGATGAGGGGACAAGGTTACATACGCACCCTACCCCCCCCGCCGCCGCCACTTCCCCCTGATCTGACCCTAGTAAATGTGCCCCATTGCCTGGATCTTATTTACACTCCAGCTTGCTCTGTAATAAAAGCTCCATCATGTAGTATTCATAGGGGCTCTCACTGTGTCTCTAAAGTTGGGGCTGTGGGTTACAGACGACGGCCGTTTTGGATCTGGGCTAACAGACACGTGTATTAGACAGAGTTACATAGATGACACTCTACCTGCGCTTCTCGCTGACCAAACAGTCTGCCTTACGCTGCTATAATTGGTCTTCAGGCTGAGACAGACAGAAGCCTAAATGCAACCGTCCACAAGTGTCTGCATTTCTACTTTCAAACCAGGTGAGAGCTGAAGCTTGTTGGTCCACTGTCAGTCCGACTCAGAACAGGGAAAAAAAAAGGAACAAAAAAAAGGAAATAGCTCCAGCAACTACAGTGTTGTGTTAACCTCTTTTGGGGGGTTTATATCCTGTCAAATTAACTTATTTTTTGTATCCACAGTGAATCACTTTGCCAAAGGTCTCGGTTCTTTTCTGCTTATTGCCAAAGTATAAATATGAACATTAGTGGTATATTCAGGCTGGATTATCTATTAAATTTAGATCAATTTCCAAAGCCTCGCTACAAACTCATTTGACTGTAGAACATCAACATGAGGGATACTTCTGGGGACACCTTTATCCAGAAACAGTGACAGTTCAAAATGGAGACTGTCCCCAGAGAACGGAGATGTCTCATCACCCTAACAGTAGTGGTGGTGAAGCAAAGCTGAGCCGATACATCCAAAATGTTTGTTCAGTTCAGCAATCATTTAACGTGATTCTTAGGTTCACTAAAAAAAAGATTTTAGCAAAAACTAGAAATAGATGTTCGAAGGAATATCCAGTTTTCAGTTTCGATTCATGACTATGATTGCTTCTGCTTAGAAAAGCTGTAAAAAGTTGTGGGTAACTGGGATATTATTTGTTTGTTTATTTGTATAAATGTGGGGGGGACACATCCCCTTCAGATATTGCATAGCCTATGGCTGAATGGATTAATATACGAAAGGAAACAGATTTGCAGATATATATTTCTGACAAAGCCACTGGGAGTCACGTCAGAAATCAAACACTTTTCCAAGCCATTTTTAATAACTTAAGTCTGTAAAAGCGAATACCTCTCGATACTGTGAGAGGATTAGATTATTTACAAGTGCCCCCCTTGGATGGATTCTGATTTAGCTCACAGAAACCAGGGTACAATTCTGAAACCTCCCAACCATTAACCAAATAGGTTTGACCCTTCAATATACACTCCAATCAATGAGGCGGGAAAACCAAATCAATGGAGAAAATGGGCTGTGATGCTGAAGAAACAGCTGCTGGTGCCTAAGTAGGTGTCGCCACAGTCACAGCCAGGCAAATGTGCTGTTTTAATTGCCTGTTGGATCCAGGAGTCATGCGTGTCCTTGCTACAGTACTTATTAGCTGCAGCACGGCTCAGACTGGTGAACAGTGCGTAATTTAAAAAAAAGAGAAGAAAGGCGACTTTGATGGATGAGCAGGTCAACGTGTGGCTATGAAGAGCCGAGTTGTTGGTAACATTCAATTGAGTCCAAATGCCTCTGGGTCATAAACAGGGTTAGAGGTTAATAGATGGGGATCCATTCGTGGTTCTATTCACATGTGATGAACCCAATCTAAGCTGGACCAAACAGCAGAGATTGACAAGGATAGAAATCTAGTCTGAGCTAAAACTGTGTCTGTACAGTGAGCGCATGTATAATCGGTGACTCCCTAATCCTGAACGTTACTATGAACCGAAGCACCAGACGTCTATGTGTCCAAGATATTTCCACTGATTTACTGAAACCTTGTGAACAGTTAATAATCTTTAAAATTTCCCAAATGCACTGAGAAAAATTTAGCTTGAAATGAATTAATTCATTTTGTATTTAATTCATGAATTGTGAAGCATAAAAAAATAAAAAAGCCAATATAAGGATAAAATGTGAATAATTCTACAGAGATAAACTAATAGGTTTGGCTGTAAAATACGGTTAAGAATTTCTAAATATATCTTGATTAAATTTTCATGAGGACATTCAGTTGGGCTAAACTTTAAAACAAACAAATGAAAGCTGCTTTTTCTAACTATTTTTCTTTTTATTTTGCTTCATCTCCTTCCCTCAACCATGACATTTCCACCACCAACGCATATAGATTTTTACTGGACTAAATTGACCAGAGAAGTTGTTGGCTTTGCAGTATCGGCTTTCTTCAGTGCAGTGTAACCATTTCTGGTGCCAAACTGATGAAAAATCCCATTCCCTTTTAACTACTAAAAGGATGAAGTCCGTTGAAAACATTTTTGAAGTCACCAAGCACGGAAAGAAGTTAGAAAAGAAAAGATGACAAAAAAAAAAAATGACCCTCGTGTCGGCGTCGCAATGAAAAAATTTACAAGGTTTACGGAGGAAAATCGGAAGCAATCTGCTCCAACGAGTCAAGGTTAGGCTTAGCAGTGATCAATACTTCAATCTCAATAAAACAGCTCAATTGCAGGGAATTGATGGGAAATAGAAAGAGAAGGTGGGGAGAGAAAGATAGAAGAGCAACAGAAATGCCAACCTTGTCATAACATAGCAGGTCTGTAATCATTTTGTCTATTGGATGGAGCTCTTCACACTGGCAGGTAAAGTGCTGCGCTCCAGACCCATTAGGTCAATGGCTGTCATACCTTATAGCCCCCAAAAATCAATATCATATATGTTCGTAACCTTCAAAGCAGAATAGATAAGTGAAGGTAGAGACACAGACCAGCCTGATGGATGTTGCACCAAACACAAAGATAAATGACTAAATAAAGGATTGGGGGGAAAAATACAGTGAACTTATAGTGCGAAGAAAGTTCACATTCAAACCCTCTGTGCATTAGTAGTACCAGATACCTAAAAACTCTAGCTCTAGAGCAGCCTCATTGACTTTACGTTGGTGCTGTAGGTGCCAACGTGTGAGTGTAACTTACTTATAAACTGTGCCTCCGTTCCCATGGCCGAGCTGCTCCTGATAGTGGATATCCTGGGCGTTTATCTACAGGGCGACAAACGCATGTAAACAGTTATGGTACCTGAATGTTATAACATGAGATGACACAGAACAGGAAGGGCTGTACGTTTGGCTGAGAACTGGAGACAGAAGGTACTACGCTGTTATTGGAAGCTATAAACAAGCCAGGCATCAGGTCAGCCCAAGTTCAGCGACATGACGAGAGAAAACAGAGGAGCAGCAGCCGGAGATCAATACAACACTTGCTGTCCAATTTATAAAGGGATATTGGCTTTGGGAGAGGAGGGAAGTGACTTATAGTTTCCTTAAATCTGTCTCTTATATATATACTGTTATATAAAAAAGTAAATATTAAAAGCTAATATTTTTTTTAAATAAAAGAAGCTAAATAAAACCCTAAAAGAGCTAAAATTAGTATCAACGGCTGATCTCTGATGTATTGAAAACTCAACTGAATATAACTGGAATTTTGTGACGAAATAATAAATCCATAAAATCCCTTAAAATACAAATGACCCATTAGCCAAAACATTATGACTAAAGACTATAAGGACAGACTATCAATCTTCACTGGAAAATCTCATCAAATCCCTCACTACTTAATTTTTTAAAACCAATAAAATCATTTTGTTACTCAATGAAACCAGAGGAACAACTTTAACTTTGTACTCGTGGAATACAAGCTTCCATATCATTCAAGAGTATATGTAGGTAAGCTTGTAAAAAGATTGGAAATTGTGAACAACGCCAAAAGATTACATGAAAATTAACATTTTGTGCTTTAATTGCAATATATATAGTTTTTTGTTTTTTTTGTCTTCCTATATTGTTGGATTTTCTATTAGGCCAATTTTATGCAATGATGATCTATGATCCATCTTACATCTGGCTTCCTCCTTTCCTGCATATAATTGCTGAATCCCTGAACTTTTCTGTAGCAGAGGTAAAATGCTCAGTGGTTTTGCAGGAAATTGAATATAAAGTATGTATAGTTATAATGAAGTTACCAGTGATAAATGTAACAAAAAACATTTTATGAAAATTTCTTTAAAATATTTATTTCAACCCTTTGATACATAAAATGTTTGTCTTTTGACACGTGGAGACAAAATTGTGCAAACCAAATAATATGTCAGAAAATTCTTCAGATACATCAAACAATTTCAAGACAAAAAAATATATATATACATTTATTTTTTCCAGAACATTTTCAATTTTCTGAAAAAAAATGAAACAGTCATGACATTTTTGAGCAGTTCACAGTTACATAAAATAATTAATTTGGGCCAAAATGTGTCCAGAGAATTGACATTTTTTAATGAGAGAGAATTTATTTGTGTGTGTTAATTGAGTAAATGGGTAATAACAGAGGAAAGGATGGGAGATTTTAAGTCTATAATTTCATTGGGTTAAAGGAGAAACCTTAGAGGCTTTTCCTCACATGCAGGCTAAAACCTGTCTGTATACGTTTGTTTTCGTCTTTCTGTAAATCAGCTGCAACTACTCCATCAAGGAGAAGGTTACATACTGATGACTTACATGCCCGTTCGTCAAGATCGTCTTCAGCTCTGCAGACGATTTCTTTAAGCTGGAAAACATCATAAGAGAAGCCTTTACAACAAAACCAGATCGAACGACTCTTAACTGGTTTATCCTTCAAACAGGGGCATCTTAGTCCGTGTGCTGGGACTCACCTGTTGTTGGCTAAGGAGTCTGGGACCACCTGAGTGCAGTCGTTGGCTGGGTTAGGTCTCGTGTTGACCTGAAGGTAAGCAAATTCAAATGAGATCAAATAAGTACATGCATGACAGAAAAACAGCCAGAAATGTTCATTATGATACAGAAACTCAGGCTTTTAGTGAAACTTAGAGGATTTAAACTGGAATTTGTAAAAAAAGAGAAACAAGAGGTATGAATAGGTGTACAGTGAGAAAATAAAACTGATTAAAATCAATCGGCAGGTTAAGGCTTTAAATATTATTCCTCAATGGGGACTTTTATTCCCTACCTCTATTCATTTACTTATTTTATTTATTTACTCAAAAGGTCTCGAAACTCAACCCAGATATGAAGAAAAAAAAAAAAAATCAAGATACGAGACCATGTAAAGTAGACACTAAAAATAACTCTTTAATTGAGGTCAAAAGGTCGATGTGGTGGGTTGCAAAAGTTCAGGGATTCTCCCTTTAATTAGTGCCCAGGTAAAGCTCATTTAAATGCCACCAAGGTTCCCCTTAGCCAATTACTTTTGTGCTATTAAAAAGGGGAAAGATTACCAAACGGCTAAAGGTTTTCAGAGAACATCATCTTTTCCAAACAGACTTTTAACCTTAAAAAAAAAGGAAAAGAAAAGAAAAAAAAAAAACGACACAGTTCAGTGGATGTTACAAAAGCTCCTCTGAGGATGGGTTAAATAAAAACACTTTCTGTGTTTTTATGGGGGGTTGAGTTTGTCATTGAAATGCAGATGGATGTAATATGGATCATCGGGAGAGATGGAGGAGGTGTCAAGTCATTTAACCCGTGATAATTAGCAGCAACTTTCAATAGCAACATATGCTGAACATAAAATGGGAAGGTCTGTGGAAGGCCATTTGGGGGCTTGTAATGACAATTTCATGGTTGAACAATGACGTCTTCTTATTGCCTGATTTTGCTCTAACCAACAGGAATATTCATCCTATCTCACGGATCATAATGCTCTAGAGGGGAATCAGGATTTCTTAGGTCCACCTTTATGTTAAAACGACTTTCCCAGAATGAGAAGCAGGATAGGGAGGAGAAAGTGGAGCCCTCTGACGGAGCCATGCATAAACATGGACAGGGGAGGGGGGAAAAAAAGAGGAATGAGTGAAAGAAAAGGAGAGCCTTGACTTCAATTGACATTTCAATAAGTGGAACACAGCGTTACCAATCCATTTGACTCAACTTTACCAACCCCTCCCACCCCCTTCCCCATGTAAGGCATGCGAAACAATTATTGAGATGGGTACCTTCAGGCCATGTATGTTCCGGATCCCTGGAGTCTTGCCCGCTGAAACAGTAATTGGTTAGATTGTAGAACACATCACTGGACCATTTACAAATGTGCTGAAAAGGAGTCAGTTCTTTATAAATAACTTTAAAAAAAAGGACAAAACATTGAAATGACACGAGGGTTGGTCTGAGAACGAGAGCGACTGAGATGTTGGACTCTAGAGACGGCTGGTGGTCGGCAAAGAGGGAAAAACAATCGCAGAGTTGACCGGGGATGTAAAGGAGAGACCAACTCGAACAGAGTGAAAGACACAACATCGGTCGGCCATTTTGTATGACTTTGAACTGAAATTATAACAATGTGTTGAGGAAATTATGCAGAACAACTGCTGGTTTATAAAAGACTGTCAACAAAACAACAGAATAAACCACTATGTTGAGAAACATGTTGTCCAGAAGATCGTTTTCAGGCAAAAATAAAAAAGATTATTTCATTTATGAGCATTAAAACAGGGTTGCACAACAGTAGAAAAAAAAATAACATGCAACTGCAATGATATTGCTGATTGTTGCAGCAATGACATTGGTGGAAATAAATCCCCTTCTCTAGAGACAGTAATTGTTTTATACAAAATCTCGGATCCACTTGAATTTCCACACATTGAGAAGGAGAGAGTTCCACCACACAAATAAGAAATAATCTATCCAGGAATCTCTACTAATGCCATCTTAAATCTTTCTCCACCAATATGCAAGTTTTATGAGAGCTTTATAATCCTGAATCTCTAATAAATCTAATCTAATGGTTTCAAGCAGAGATATAAGTAGGTGTCTCACCCAGCTTTAAGCAGGATCTATTAGAGAATATAAAAATTAGAAAAGTTTAGGCATAAACCCAGAAATAGTGCCCATGTTTATTGCTAAGCAGCAAAAGCCCCTGGTATCCGATCCCTTTGGAAGATGGTAATTGTGACAATCTCTGCTGACCTACTTAAGCTCCAATCACTGTTTAGATTAAAATAACTGAGGAAGCAACATTAGGGTTATGTTATTTAAGCTTAAAGTGTTGACCCCAAGTATTTTACTGTTTGTTTTACATCATATTAGTGGGCAATTTGCAATATATTCGCAATTCAATTCGACAAAACATAATTTTCAAATCACAGAGGCAATCCATTTTAGTCACATTACAATTAACTAGAATAGGACGATAAATTTCACCCTCCAGCTCGTAATATGCTTATAGTAGGTTTATCGCCAAACAGAACAGAAAGGACAGTTGTAAGTATAGGACGCAAATCCAGGCATGCGAATACAAGTAAAAACTTTTTTACACACAGTTACAGTAAAGTCTTGCAACAATAGAAGCTGGACAAGCTAGATTTCATTGACATGAAAAAAAAACCTGAAACCAACAAAAAAAAACACCAAAAATAAATCGCAGAACTGAACAAAATGAACAAAAACAATCAGTTTAGCAGAGGAACAGAACAGAAACTCCCTCTGTGACCTCAGCCATCTTAACCAGTTTTCCTCTGCTTCTGTCATCTACAACAGATGGACTCAATCCAACAGCATTATTAAACTATTGGTAGACAAAGTGTAAAATAATGATGCCATTATTTCTATCCAATAAATATCCAATTCTAGACGGTCCTTGGAAACACGGATGTCACTCACTGCATAAAACAGTAATGAGAATATTGCAATCACAAAACCTTGGATGTATTATGATGTAAACCAAACAACCTCAAGTGCCACAAACTAATACCAGTATTTTTGTCATGCAATATTATTGCCTTTTAGATGGACCTCTACCATCCTTTTTGCACATAACAGATAAGAACCTAAGCAAACATGAGCAGAAAGCTCAGGGAGGGAGCAGGGGACATCATATGAGCCAACAAAGAGGAAAGGATTGGTTAATCTTAAGCAGTGCAACGTTCATCAATGACTTCCGAAAATCATGCACATATTTTTTTTTTGATTTATTGTGCGACTATAACATCGCATATTTTGATAGGAAAGTTAATTTGAAGAGTCCTGCTTTTCAAACTCAAAAATACTTTACTTATCCCAAAGGGAAAAATAAGTGTTGTAGTTACTCATGTTTTGTTTTCTCTTTACATCCAGCAGAAAAACAACGTACAGCAGCTACATCTTCATGAATTATAATAGCTGTTCTGATGAAACTTTTGAAAACCTTCAAAACTGATATTAAAATTTTTATAAGATCAAACTTCTCTATTGAAAATGGGTTTTTGGTGTTTTTGTGGGGTTTGATATGATAATCCTAAATGCGTTTCCATTACCTTTAAATGGCAAATGATCATATTTAAAACATTAGTTTGTGTGTTATTAATCAATGCAATGTGTTTCATCGGGTGAATGTAGTTCTCAAAATATACCGACTTTTGATAAAAATCTACTTTTTCAAGATGTTACATTTGCTCTGTTTAGTGGCTTTTGTGCTAAGATCGCATAATATATTATAAAAACATGGCATTGTTTTGTGTAGTATTCATAGAAAATCATTTTCTAATATTGTGCAACCCTTTTTGTCCAAACAATATCATGTTTTAGTTAACTTGCCGTAAAAAGTCACGGAGAACAGAGAAGAAATAATGATGACTAAACAGAAAGGAGGATTTTGAACTTTCTAAACACCTCAGAACCCATTACCTGATTTATTATGAGTGTAAATTAAGATACTACCTCTTGGAAAAATCTGCAGAGGATCTGGCATCAGTCCATTCATGCGCTGTTCATTCATTGCGTTGCAGTACTAAAATCAAGAGGAAAAGAAACAAACAAGATATTTAAAACTAACGGCAGCTTGATCGATGCACAGATGACAATTTCATATCTTTGAATATGTTTCTAGAACTGTCGGGTTAAAGTTGGAGGAAAAAGTCTTCTCGTCATGAGAAAAATAGCTGTCTTTTAAAGAGACTAGAATAAGACCAAAGTATCTTGAAAAGAGTGAGCAAGCTGTGCTGAAATCTGTTGCAGATGAGGTCCAATGCCCTGTGGGCTTGTTCTGAGAGACTGTAGCATTAACCCTTTTCTCCTGCAGGTCAGCAGCTCACCAAACACTCATATCCTACAGGACCGGCACGGGCAGACGCACTCTGGAGCCTTTCAGCTGCTTGCCAAGGCAATGCAATAATTGATGTTTCAGTTAAACAAACCATCTGTTAAACGTGTGTGCTTTCTGTGCATAGAAACCTGTTTTTGTGTGTGTTTGTTTCTGATTCTTTCATACAAGAATTTTATCTAAAATCCCTAAAAATCTAAAAATAAATAAATAAAAAATACCCCATTGCTTGTTTGCTGAGAAAACCTAACAGAGTTCATTGTGTTTAATATTCTATGTGGTGTGAATCAGACAGTCATCACAGCAATATGTAAATCTGCTTTCTCATTGTGAAGGAGGGAGGGAGGACGATGGGACCGACATGGATGGGAATGGATCAGAATGGCTACCCAAGTGGCACAGCTGTTATTAAAAGGCCTATTTATCACTGTCAGATCCCCTCCTCGCTCCTAGCCCTCTGCTTTTACCCTCCAGCACTTTCACTAGGCCACATCTGAACAAAAGGCCTAATACCAAAAAGAAAAAAAAAGAAATAAAAGCACTGCATGTTGAGGTTATGGGAGCCGATCCGGCTTCATGTACCTTTAATTTTCCGCTCAGCTACCTTATTGATTAAAGCCACAATTACCACCTAATCTGTAGTGGGTGTGTTATTAAAAGACACTTTCCATAGTTGGCCAATAACTAAACAGTGTCCGAACTCAAACAGTATCGCTAAGCCTTAAGGGACACAAGAGGGAAGAGCGGGTCTCATCATTAGCAGAGTAAGGGGAAATTGGAATAAAAATGGCCGAATTGGAATCACTACCTCCAGGGGGAGCAGCATGAGGAAGCGATGAGGTCACATGTTTTATTTTAGCGCCTGACAGACACTGCTCTTTAACTTTGAACAGGGGGCGTCTGTCTTTCAAGGTGTCGAACAATGATTAGAGATGCCTGGAAGTCGCGTTGGTCTCCCAGGAGCAGGTAGCGACAATCAACGATGGCAAAAAAGAAAAAGAAAAAAAAAGGGAGCAAGACATTTTAGAATAAACGCCCTGTGCACACTTGTGTTAATTAAACAACGACTTTGAGCATTAATTGAAGCAACTGGAAGTTTACACTTTTGTCAAGCAGCCATCTTGAAAGAGAGAAATGACAGACTTCAGAAAAAATAACAGTAATTATTTTTCCTTTTATTCAGAAGCATCAATAAGACCAAATTGAAAGACCAAATTAATTATCCCTCTGACCCACAATGCTGTTTCCCATAATTCCTATTAATTTCACATAATGGCTGCCTGCTCACCTGGAATTAACAACACTGAAGTCAAACTCCACTGGGATAAAGGGCCAATTGGCAACCTCAGCAAACAACCACAAACGGAAATAAGAATGCATTTAAAGAACATGGACGTGAGTAGCTTCCATTATACTCCAGTCTGCTCAGTATTTTCCAGGCGATCAGCAGCTTTTTGTACATTGGATTCTCCCATGAGTAGAAAGCCATTACACAAATCCTGGACTCATTTGGCAAAAATTCATGAAC